>PITB01007985.1:0-76329 GCA_004024585.1 Paradoxurus hermaphroditus
CGGTAAATTTAAGGAGAAAAGAAATATGCAAAGCAATATGAACACATAAAATGGAAAATTCAAAAATTATACGACTCTTTAGACTAAACATCTAGTTCAAATCGCATACTGAGAGCATATGCCCAAGTATGATGAAAGAAACCTTACTATTGCTAGAAAATAGGAAAATACACCATCTTACAAAGAAGGTTAAAAATTGAAATTATTACTGAATAATAGAAAATGGGATAAAATTAGTAGATGTAGCAAACAGAAGCTCAAGAGGGTAGATAGAAGTAGCTGTTGGGTACCAAGTAAAAGGCCATTTATATGAATTAAGTTATTAAATCCTCAGTGAGGTAGATAATTTTTTTTTTCATTCTAGTCTTATTGATGATGAAACTGGATGCCAGAGAGATGATGTAACTTGCCTCAATTCAGACAGTTAAAAGTGGAGAAGACAGGCTATGACATTTAGGGGTTTGGTGTACAGCCTATGTCCCTCACCATTGCATTTTATGGACTCCTGAGGTAAATTTTAAGCAGAAATCTAACCAATTATCTTGCATGGAAAAAGCACAAATTTGAAAATCAACAGATATAAAGAGCTGTAATATTTCCCCAACTTCTGCTTTGCCAGCTGAGTAGGTAGCCATGCTAGTCAGTAAGATAAAACTCTGGAAGAGATGGAAGGCTGTTTTTCTTTGCTTTGCTTTGCTTTCTTTTTCTTTTTCCCTTTCAGATTAAGAAGAGGCTTGAGTGTTTTAGCCTATATCATTTAGTTTTAAATCCACAAAATTGAAATAACAATAATATTTGAATGTTTGCAAACATTTTAGTATAGTCAATTTATAGTGCTTATTACAGTGAATGCCAATATCACCCAGATTAATTATAATAATTACTGTTACAGTGTTATTTATAATGTTACAGGTATGAAAAAATATAGAGGGAGCCATTTAAGGAAGGGCCAATAATCACCATACCCAGACTAGCTGATGGGAAAAGGAGATACTGTTCTCGAAGGATTGTTATATGACATCTTTAGTGAATAGTCACAATGTTTCTGTTTCTTAGTAAGGCACGCCCTATTCTATTGTACCACCTGTGTGTCCTAGTAGTGGTGGGGATACTGTAACTGTTTTTTAAAAATGTGAATAATGAATAAATTAATGATAATGTATATTTACTTAAACTAAAAATAAGTAGAGACTAGAAACCAGACTTTCTGGTTTCTATTTTGATCTCTCTCTCTTTTTAGTTTTTTGAAATAAAAGATGAAATATAGTGCTGTTTTTTTTCTTTTTAAAGTCACCTTTAACATCATTACATGAGCCAGTCTTCTAAATTATTAGTGAATCTTCTGTGCTACTTATTTAAACTTCAAGTGATTGAAATTTACTAGTAATAATTATTAAAGAGATTGAGTCTTTTGAGGAGTTCAAAGATTCAAGGCTTTGATATCTGTATGTATGTATAGGTACAAACACAGTCAAACTTGTTTCTTCTTGACATTTTCAAATGTCTTTTGATATTGTAAACACTATTGTGCAAGTATAAGAAATCTTTTTTTTTTTTCTAGAAATAAACTTTAGAGAGCCTGAACGAAATTTTTGGTGGAAATGTTTAGAATGAGGTAAATATAATTAAGGTAGTTTGATACGCAGCAAGTATGCTAAACACTTCTTTTCTATTATTCTAATGCCCCATTTTTAAAATTTGCAAATTTGTTTCCTTTGCCAAAAGGATGGGAAACATACCTTTTAGGAAAAAAACATGCAGACTATTACAAGCAAATTAATTTTGTTTCCTTAAACATTATGAAGACAGGGTGATCCAATTTAAACACGCTGAAGAAAAAACAAGTGGTATTTATATTTTCAAATCCTTGAGGATTGCATATACAGTTGGAAATTTTTGAAATAGTATCTGAGGTCTACGGCCATACCACCCTGAACGCGTCCGATCTCGTCTGAAATAGTATCTGAGTAGTGATTATATCATTGCTCTCTGTTTATTCCTGGAGTTTTAAATCTTAAATAGATATTCTAACATATTAAGATATTTTAGAAATCCTTTTTCTTTCCACCGCTTCCATAGGGACTATCACTTTTCTGTGACATATTAAAAGCAAATCAAAGACATATGATTTTAATATAATTTATCTTTGATTGAGGGAGTAATTCAAAATATTAAGCTCACTAATTTATGATCATGAACTAAAGTATTTATACAAGTAACTAACAAATATGATTCTTCATCTTAGGATTTATCACAAAGCCTGTCAGTCCAAAGACTGTTTCCCGCACTTAGTGATGGCCCATTGCCTACTAGTAGGGCTGCCTGTAAAATGGAGGAGCGTGATACTCATTAGGGGTCTATATTCTTTAAAACAGTCCCTGTACAATGAATAAATGTACTTCTATTAGGATAGAAACCCATACAGGTATCTGGAGTAAGCCAAAGGAACAAGATTAATTGTGGAAACACAATGATCACTTACCACTTTTTGGAAAATAAAACAAAAAAAAGCTGTGTTTAGTGCCAGCTTTTTTTAAAGAAAATAATCTATATATTAGACTTGGGGACTCGTCGTAGTCTTAGCTCTTAAAGCTTTAATTATCGTGACATGTGTCTTGAGCAGTCTTCTGGTCTACTCAACTCAGATTTGGTGTATGTTAAATTCCTTGCCGCCCATGGCCTAGCTCTCCAACAGGCACAATCACTGAAGGACTCTTTCTACTTATTCCTCAGTGTACCACTTGATTCGGTGGTAATGACCACTGTTACTAATTTAAAGATGATTGACCTCATTCCTCCTCCTTCCCACCAAACATTTTGGTACAAAGACTGTGAATAGAATCCTGTCATTCATCTCTCCCTGCAATAAGTGGGAGGCAGTTCTCCTTGGCAGAGTCTGTGGGTGGAGCCTTGCTTTAACTCTGACTGTAATAATGAGGTAGTGTCCCTCCCACTCCTCATTTCACAGTGGCAATGGAGGCTGCATGGGGAATCCCTAACAACCATCCCTACCCTGCACAAACAAGAGCAGAGATCACCTTCCCTGCCACCTACTTACTCTTTCAGAGACTGTATGGGTGGAGCCCTGTCCTGTGGGTAGCAGACCAGTAGGATGGACTAGATTAGCACTACAAAAGTTTTGTACAAACTGACAATAGAACCGTGGCCTACAAAAATTGGCCAGGATATGCAGTTTGATCCTAAATAGGTTGGCTATCTTCTAAAGTAGAACATGTAAATAGGAACAAAATTTCAAAATACAATTGCCAAAGCATATAAGATAAAATTATTTGTCGAATGCCAAACCAGGAAAATCTCAAGTTGAATGAGGAAAGATAATTAACAGACACCAACAATGAGATAGCACACATGTTGAAACTAGGAGCATGAGGAGTGAGTAGGAGCAGTAAAAAGGGTAAATGTGTGGGTAAATATAAGACTTTTCTCCTCTCAAGTTTTTAAAATTATGCTTGACGATTAAGAACAATAATCATAAAGCTGTCTGATGTGGTTCTCAATATAGGTAGACAACTATATTTTAAAACAACATAGTAAAGGGAGGTGGTTAAGTAACCTAAATTCTAAGTTAGCTACATCTTACTCTCATTGAGATGCCAAATACTCAAACTTCTAGGTGTTTTCTGTTTCTTGTCATTACTCATCATGTTTGTTTCCTATAGACTTTTTTTTAAGAAGTTTCTTTACTCATTGGTCAATATTTCTTTATTTTCTTTAATTAATTCTAAAGTTTATTTTTATGGGTGAATTTCTTATAAAGCCACCGTTAACCTGAGTATTGCTTCCTTTTTCTTTATGTGCATACTGTTTCTATAGAAAAGTAAACAAACATTATTTTGGTGATTCAGAAAATTTAAGCATAAATCCATTTCTTAAATTTCAGGATTTCTTACAGTACTCTTTAAACTAGAAGTCATCTTTCTTCTATAGTAATTTTATAACGGATTAAATCCGGTCCTTCTAAAATTAATTGAGAATCACTACTTTGGAGATTTAAATTGAAAAATATGTTCCAACTTTCTCAAAACAAGAACAAAAGTTTTGGCAACTAATGTGTATGTGCATGTTCCCTTAAAACTGCTTTATTGATATTTGCATATTTTTCCTAGAGGGGAAGTAGCAGTGAAGAAACAGCAAATTCTCCATGTATGCTAAGGAAGGTTCTGGTTTGGAAATGGGTTAGGATTATTCTGTTAAGAGAACACTTTCATAGTACATATCAGCAAATTATAGAATTCAAATAACAACTTGATAACCATGATAGTGGGGAAAGACACCCAAGGACTTGGGTTAGAATTAGAATTCTAGATGAACATAAAAACCATCTGTAAATTACAGATAGCTTTGTGGGCAAAGGAACC
The DNA here is from genome assembly GCA_004024585.1 of Paradoxurus hermaphroditus. NCBI lineage: Eukaryota > Metazoa > Chordata > Mammalia > Carnivora > Viverridae > Paradoxurus > Paradoxurus hermaphroditus. The sequence goes on from PITB01007985.1 coordinate 4,380, forward strand.
AAATATGCTATTGCTAAAGATAAAGTAATCACAGGTCACATTCTACTGAAACAAAATTGACTTAATTCAAAATTAGAAAAAAAAATGTAATAGTTTGGAGTAAACTATTAAAATTTAACACACGTGTGTAATTGTTTTAAGTCTTTGGTAGCTATGCCCAAAGAACTCCTGAATTTCTTTTTTAGTTGGTAAGTGTGAGGATTCACACAGGTAAGGAAATTACCAATTACCAACTGTCAGATTCACTTTTTGGAAAACAGAAATCTTTGTATCTTATGTAAACTCAATCATAAAGCAGTTTCCTAATAAGTCCACAGTGGACAAACAAAAACATAGCTGAATCAATAAATATAGGAAGATAGTCCTGAAGCCTTCAGTTCAACAAAGCATAGCACCCTTGTAAAACAGAACTTCAGGATACATGTTCTTTCACTATTTTCTTTAGGAAAACAAGCCAATGAAAGAAAAGGAAACATATTTAATTTTTACTAAAAGAAAAAAGAAACAAATGCACACCAAACAAAAAGAACAAAACCAACAACAGAAAGCTACCCTGTGATATGAAGCAGTTTAGAAATACACGGTTAATAATAACTTTTATTCAGTTTTTTACTTGCCACAACATATTAAATGTATATTCAGTGTAGCTGGTCAAATAAGGAATTAATTAAACTCAGTTGGCTTATACTCCGTTAAAGTATTCCACTAATTTAAAAGTAACACTTATAAGTTGTAGATTATACGTTTGGATTTGCTTTGTGCTTTTTTAGTCATTTTTTTCCCATTTGGAGTATACAACTGGATTCTGTACAAGGATCATTACCCTAACATTTAAATGTTTGTATTTAATTTGCATATATATGTTTGCAACTATGAGTTTTAGTGATCAGAGAAAAAAGGTTTGCACAAAAAATTAAAAAAATATCCTTGTTGGGCATTCATGTTATTTAAAACTGACCCTTTCAGAAAATTTCTGTGAATACCCCTTACATAAGTGTTTTAGAATTTTCACAAAATTTATACACTTATGTCACGTCACCCAAATGAAGAAACACAGGTTACCAGTATCACAAGTAACCACCGTGCTCCCTTTTTTGTTACTACTTCCTTCTTTGTCAATAGTAAGGACTATTCATGTTTCTGCCACCACAGAATAAGTTTGCCTATTTTTGTACTTATTTAAATGGAATTACCTTGTGTCTAGATCCCTGGGTTCCATGCTATGTTTGAGATTCAGCCATACTGTCGCCTACAGCAATAATTTTGTTTCCGCCGCTTGTGAAGTGTTACATGTACAACATAGGAGCATACTTACTGTCTGAGGAAGTCTTCAGAACACCTGACCGCTGGCTGACCCTGTGAATCAGCCTCAAGCAAAGGGAAGCTCCTCACCTCCTGACCTGTGCTTGGAATGTACCTTTCCGGCTACTTTTCCCACCCTGGAGCAGTTTCACGGGCAGTGCCTTAAAATAGTAACATGTTGTTAACACCGACCACCTGGATCACCCGCTCACCGGAAGCTGGACCCTGGCAACTAGCGGTTCCTCACTCTCTTACCTGTGCTTGGAAGGTATGTTCCCCCTCGGTTCTCACTGCCGAGCCGCTTTTAAGAACACAGGGTTGAAGGAACGATGTGACTTTGAGACTCTGCATTGCTTAGCCAACTGAGTCCTTAAGGCCTTTAGATAAAGTTCCAAGATTCGGGCGGCGAATGCTGAGCCATCCTCGACTTGACTTGCAGCCAGCCAAGATGCGCCCCACAGTAAGTTCCTTTGCTTATTAAACCTGCCGCCTCCCAGTCTGGAGGGGCCTGCTTTCTTTCAGCTTCTCCCCGCCCTCCGTGTACACAGCCAGTTTTGAATTTTACCCGGGAAGCTCCTGAGACTGTAAAACATCCCATACGCATATATTTATCCATTTTGTTAACGTACATTTTGGTTGTTTAGAAACAGAATTGCTTGGCCATAAGACCAAAGCATATTAGGCTTTAACATAAATTGCCAAAGGATTTTGCAAAGTGGTTAAATCAATTTATATTGGCCACCTATAGTGCGTATTTCATTTGGGTCATTTTCTTGCCAGTACTTTATGTTATCCTTTCCATTGTTTTTTATTTTTTAAAATATTTATTTTGAGAGAGAGAGAGGGAAGAGAGAGCACGAGCAGGGAAGGGGCAGAGAGAGAGAGGATCCCAAGCAGGCTTTGCAATGTCAGTGGGGAGCCAGTGGTGGGATTCAACTCACTGAACTGGCGAGATCATGAACTGATCCTAAATCAAGAGTCGGATGCTTAACCGAGCATTCAGGCACCCCTGTATTTTATTTAAATCATAGCCATTATATTGCATACATAGTGTTCTATCATGGTGCTTTTAAAGTTCCTTGTGATTTGATGTTGCTGAATAGTTTTTAATATGTATATTTAATATGTAATATATTATTTAATATATTTGAATACGTGTGTAAAATAAGTGTTCCAGTCGGATTATCTTTTCTTTTAATTAATTTATTGGAGTTTTAAATATAACATGCTTAAGAGCCCCTTGTCAGATACATATATTGCCCATATCGTCTTTCAATTTTACCCTTTCATTCATTCAGTGTTATCTTCATTTTAATGAAGTCCAAATCACCATTAAATATATACATGTATTTTAATATATATAATACAAATACACATGTTAATATATATTTTATATAATATATATGTAAATCACAAATGGTATATATATATATACAAGTTACCTTTAAAAATATATATTATATATGTATATAATATATATATATTTTTTTTTTTGAAAGAACTGTAGAGCAAATAGAGCAGCAGACCCCAAATGATACAGATTAGTGTCCATAATAAGGCGTATTAACATCAGGTACCCCTAATGTGACTCGCTGAATGGAAAACATCCTTCTTTGGTATTCTTAAGAAAAAATGTACAATACAAGTTCATTAGAAAATATCAAATGAACTTAAATTGAGGGGCATTATGCAAAGTAATTTATCAGTACTCTTCCAAAGTGTCAAAGTCATAAAAGAAAAAGAGAAGGTGAAAAACTGTGTAGGCCATCTTCATGATATAGTTAGTAGTTTTCCATTTGTATTTAATAACTATTTCGGAGGAGATATTTTAAGATGATGCAAACATGCTATGCTTTTACTCATACTCCTAGCATCTGTTGCTGGATCTTGCCTGTAAAAGTTGTTATTGTGGTCATCTAAGGGGATTTTCTATTTGCCTGATTTCTTCTACATTTGTTGTTCATTTGAGATTACTTCATTTTTAGACCCTGTTTAAAAATTATATACCCTTCTTAAGCTCATGAATATATTGCCCTTTGTTATGCTCAATAAACTTGATTATCTAATCTTTCATATTTAGACTATCAGTCAAATGTTTAACTTTTGTGTATGGTTTGAGGAATGAGTCAGAATCTTTTTTTTCCCATATGGAAATTCAGTTACCCGAAACTATTTATTTGGAAGCAATTCGCCCTTGTATGACAATGCCAACTTTGTAATATTTTCAGTGTAAATACATTTGCAGGCTAATTTCTGGTCTCTGTTCTTTTCTATTTATATGTTGGTGTTGAGGTTTTTCACATCTTTCATTATATTTATTGCTTTCTCTGTAATGATTTTTGATGCTATTGAAAATGGTATCACTGTTATGATTTTGTATTCTAATTATTTTTAAACTATATGACCTTAAATCTAGCATTCTGCCTAATTCAATTTTAATAGGTTTCCTGTAGATTCATCTACATTTTCTTGTTTTATTTCCTTTATATAATTATTGTACATTTTATTTTTCCTTTCAGTATTATGTTAGACATTAAATATATAACTAAAACTAGTGATACTAATTTTTTTTCATTCAATTTTGAGAGGAAAGTTTTCATTCACTGCTAACTATGTTGTTTGCTGCAAAGATTTGGTATTTGTAATTATATAACTTTTACAGCTTAAGTATTATGTCTTCTTTAGTTGTTTGCTAAGAATTTTTTTTTTCTTAAATGAGCATTATATAAAATCTGATTAGTCTTCATCCGTTGAAGTATATCTTTTTACTTTTTTTGAGAATTTGGAAAATTACATCGATACTTTTTAAGGAAATATTTATTTTTGAGAGAGAGAGAGAGAAAGGGAGAGGGAGAGCGAGTACATAAGCAGGGGAGGGGTAGGTAGGGAGGCAGGGGGACAGAGGATTCCAAGAGGAGTCCACACTAAGAGTAGTGAGCCTGATGCAGAGCTTGAACCCACTAACTGTGATCATGACCTGAGCCAAAGTTGGATGCTTAACTGACTGAGAACCCAGATGCCCCTACATTTATAATTTTTAAAATTTAAATCACTTTTATATTTTGCGATTAAATTTAATTTTATCATGTATGTAATGCTTTATTATATTTTTTTAGTTGCTAACTTTTGTTACATATTTTGCATTTATGTTGATGAGTGAGATTGTTTATATAGTATTTTTTTTTCTTTTGGTGTTCTTTAAAGCTTTGGATAGCCTAATTTTACTTATATCATAGAGTGAGTTGGGAAATGTTTCCTCTTTTTTCACTCTTTAGAATATATGTATAAGATTGCTATTATTTCTTCCTTAAATGTTCAGGAAGATTTACCAGTTAAGCATATTTGATCTAAAGATTTTTCTTGTGGAAAAATATTTAGTTACAGATTTAATTTTTTAAGTTAAATATAAGACTAGTGAGATTGTCCATTTCATTTTAATCAGTTGGGATGAGTTTAACAATAATGTCCTTAAAATCTATGGTGGTCTTGTTTCTGTCATTTTTAATATCAATAAGTTATATATTCTTTATTTTAAAGTAAACTTTATAGGTCTCAACATACTAGTCTTTCCTTAGTAAAGGAAAGTAATAATCAATCAAGAATGATTGATTATTGTGTATTTGGTTTCTACTGCAGTGTTTCATTGTTTTTTGTTCTTTTGAAAAGTCGCGTGTCCTTATTGTTGTGCAGTTGAAGATAGTATTTTTTTTTTCTAAAGCTTCACTAAGATTTTCTTTGTCTTCGTTTTTTAGTAATGTTTCTATGATGTGCTTTGTGAATTTTTAAAACTTATTTATACTACTTGGAGCTTTACTTGATGCCTATCATCAACTTCAAGAAAATCTTAGCCTTTTTTTTTCAAATATGGTTCTGTTCAGTTCTCTCTTTCTCCTCGTGAGTCTCCAATTCTGTATACCTACATACATAATACTATATAAAAGTGACATGTGTATAATATTTTTAAACATATATTTAATTTTGAGAGACAGAACATGAGTGGGGGAAGGGGCAGAGAGAAAGAGGGAGACACTGAATCTGAAGCAGGCTCCAGGTTCCGAGCTGGCAGCACAGAGCCCAACGAGGTGCTTGAACTCATGAACTGTGAGATCATGACCTGAGCTGAAGTCAGATGCTTAACTGACTGAGGCACCTATGCACCCCTTTTTAAAAATTTTTTTTCATGTTTTATTTATTTTGTATTTTTTCTTCCTATAATTTTAATTCATTTATCTTCTTCAAAATTAATTCCAATTCTTTAGTGAATCTCATCATCTGTTTTCTTGAATTTATAAACCATTTCATTCCAAAGCAATCCGGTGTGTTAATGCTTACAACTAACCATTATTACTCTGGTTGTCCATTGATATACTAGTAAATCATGCATGGCCATCACTCTGATGCTGTGATTAAGTAATGCATTACTGTAGGTCATTTCCTAGGGATAGACACATTTTGTACTTGATCTTTTGAGTAATTATTTATAAAGTTTGAAAGGGAGGTGAAATGTAAAATATAAAAATGATTTAACAGAAATGAAAGTTGGGGTTAACCTACCTATTTTGTACTTTCGAAATCATGATTTCTTGAAATAGAACTAGTGAAAAAATATTATAGTAGTAATAGCTATAAATTGCTTTTATGAGTTTTATATCTTACTCAAGTGATTAAAGCATGTTAACTTCAGATTTTGTGGTTCTCTAAGTCATTTGGAACTGACTGTATTATTGAGTGGAAATAAATATGACTTAGAGAAATTAGACCGGCAGCATTGACCTCAGACCTGACAGAGAAATAAAATTATGTATGATTTTAGTGAAACCAGTCACAGATCTATTCTTCATTAAAAAAATATGCTTCCCTTCCCTGCTGCTACGAATGGTGGGGTTTAGCAATTTGACTATAATTCATTTAAAAGAAGACAGAACTTTTTATTACATGATTAGAAACAAGAAGCACAGTTCTGGGAGATAAGAAAGTGACTTTAAATTCATTCTAAGATAACTGATGCCATTCCCATCTTCTCAATGCAGAGTGCTAACCACTGTATGATCATAAGACCCAATTCAAAAGTAGGTTTGAATCTAAGTTGTGTTATTGAGGAGAGTTTCACAGACTTCTCTTCATAATCTTTCTCTGCTAGTTTCTCAACTTTAGTCTTATATTCAGTCTAGGGGTGCTTGGGTGGCTCAGTCAGTTAAGTGTCTGTCTGACTTTTGATTTTGGCTCATGATCTCAGTTTGTGAGATGGAACCCTGCATCAGGCTCTGCATTGTCAGTTCAGAGCCTACTTGGGATTCTCTGTCTCCCTCTCTCTCGGCCCCTCTCCCACATGTCTTCTCTTTCTCAAAAAATAAATAAGTAAATAAATAAAACTTAAAAAAATCAGTTTGGATGTGTGTGGTCTGTTGTTGTGAAACAATATAAAGAAAATTAAAAATTGCTGTCTGAATATTAGCTAAACACACAGGCACTTTGAGATGAAGAACAAGATCTTAGTCTTGACCTGGCTGTATATATATATATATATATATATATATATATATATATATATATATATTTATCAGAGCTTGGCTTTAACCAAGAAAACAGTTACATATCCTCTGTCCCTGTTGTTTGTCATTATTTGTCTTAATGTTTAAGCAGCTATAATCATCTTTGTTTCTAGTATGCTCTGTTTTCTTGTGCTATTCTTGTTTTTTATCTATATAATTCCTCTGCATTTCCAGTTTGTCAAATAGGATTACCAAGTTAGCTTGGAATGACATACTCCAACAGCTAGGACTCTTTTAGTCATCAGTATGGAAATTGGTTGATTTTCAGGAATCCATCTGATGATCCTTGTTAATGATAAAATGTAGGCGGGATGAATAATGTATATTGCATCATTTCATAAAAAATGTGACTATATTAAGTTGATGTAATTCCTTCAAATCTCATTTATTTGGTGACTTCTAAATGCTTTTTACACATTTAAATACTTATTTGACATTTTCCTTATGTTATTTCATAGGAAAAAAATGAAGAGAAAATATAATTTAAAAGCGTTTTCTGATCTCTTTGAAAGATAACTTTAGCATGTTATCAGGGAACTTCAAGGTTTTGGCTTTTTTTTTTCCTCTCTGAGAGGGATAAAAGAAAGATGTGGGCTGGAGGAAAAATAACTTTGTCTCTTTTCATATTCTATTAGTAAAAAATATGAATCTCTTTGTTACTATGTGCTCCAAAATACGAATTTTAAGCATCAGTTCTCTACTTGGACACACACATTTTTGGTAATTTTTCACACAGAGTCAAGATATTTACCACATTTTGGCTACATAATTATTCCTTTCCTCCACCTGGAATACTTATTTATCCTTTCTCAGTTCATTAAATGTCTAGTTTTGGCTCAGGTCATGATCTCGTGGTTCAGGAGTTTGAACCCCACATCAGGCTCTCTGCTGTCAGCACAGATCCTCTGTCTCCCCTTCCCTGTCACTCCCCAGCTTGTTCCCTCTCTCTCTCTTTCAAAAATAAATAAACATTTAAAAAAACATAGTGTAAGATGTCCATGTTTATATTTCTGTATATAATGCAAGAGTGTAGCCTCTTTTACAATAACCCGTTTTTGTGTGTTGAATGGGTATAAATGTAAATATATGAGTAATTTGAAATTGTTCATGTGGTGGATGCTGTGATGCTCCACCCAAACCATCCTTTGGAAAGGAAGACTGTATTTTTCTAACTTCTGGACACTTTAGCAGCAGACAGCCCTGAACTGTCAGATACCTACAAGAATTGAGTTGAAGAGAGTTGCCTATTTAAGGTCAAGCCTACTTCCTGGGTGGCCAGCATCAGAGAGGAGGGAGTATAAAGACCTGGCCCCATTTATCCAACTCAAGAAAATGTCGAAGGGATTTTCTTGCTTCACAGGTCCTCACTGGGCAGGATTGGCCAAGGAGGGTGTCACTGAGGGAGCGTTGCAGCTTAATTTCTCCCATGGCCTAATTTTGCTTCCTTCCTTCCGTACTCTTCCCTTCCACAGGTGTTGATCCCAAGAACATTGTCTAATAAGACTCCTGCTGGCTAATTTCTCTCTCAGAGTCTGCTTCCTGGGGAGCCCATCATGGTAAGTTGCTATTAACAGAATAAATACTAAGAGCATTTTCCAATCAGTGTCTGAGATACAACTCAGGTCATTAATTCAACAACACCTATTTAGTAAGAATACACTGCCTTTCATAAATGGAAGCTTTCCCTGTGTCTTTGTAGAATGGTTTCATTAGTTGATTTGGTGGAGCTTGTTTTCTGATGTATGTTAATGATGCAATTATTGGAGTTTATTCCTTCAGAATGTGAATTCTAGAATGCTGCAAATTGCTGAACATATCTCTACTCTTTACACTGACAAACCTGCAAGTTGTCCTGGCCCTTTTTAACTACCTTGTTGCTAACAACACAGTGATTAATGAAAACTGAGAATAGATAATGGTGATGATGGGAGAAAGAGTTCAGTGACATCCCACTGCCCATCAGCATGCAATTTCTCCTTTGTATCTTCTCCTTGTCTTTCCTATTTTAAGTTGTAAGCATACACAGAGGGGAAACAATAGGTGATTAGCTTAAATTCTATTTAGGTTATGGTTTTACTTAGATATTAATGATTATTGCATTCAATTTAACTGAGAATTGAAGGGTTTCAACTACCGAAATATGCAGTAGAAATGGGAAAGCTGCTTGGGAGAAAAATCACAGGTTATAATTTTTATTTCTTCTGTCTTCTGACATTTTTAGTGGCTTATGCCAACTGAATGGTATTACAAAGTAAAACTAAATAAATAAAAGTGAATGGGGATATATAGAGAAATGCTTAAGTAGCCCTGTCAAAGATAGAGTGACAAAGTAATATAAATATTTGTCATGTTCTATAAATATGTGGCACTCAATCAAAAACCATTTAAGCCTTGAAAGGACTAGAAAAATAATATAATCGAATGGGACTATTTTGGTTTTACCTGTTTCCTTAGAATTTATTGTGCTGTATTTTTTTTATTGTTTTTTTTCCAGATATGGATTTTTAACTTCTAAATTCACATTTAAGTATTAGCTTTTAAATATGTCATCAAAATTTGTGCCACTGGCATGTACACAAAAAAGTTTAATAGTGTTTAGATTTCTGTCCTGTCTCATACAATTTACACTGAAAGCTTCTTGGTAAATCACTGCTCTTTCATACCATCATAAATAAATGGAAATTCTCTACAGTTTACTGACTGAAGTTAAAATTATGTCTTTTAAATATATATGCAATAATCTAAGAAAACTAACACTCTTATGAAATGCACAGGCAGACTGGTGTCATCAAAGCTTCAGGTTTGTGATACCATTTGTTAATTTCTTTAAAAGTTTTAATGAAATGTGTTCGCTCAGAATCAAAAAGGTAAACTCAGAAAATGCTGAGATTTTGTTGAGACAAAAGTAGTCTTATTTGAAAATTGGTATTTTAGCTGGCCAGGTTGTGATAGTCCTATTTCCTTCTATTTCTTTTTTTAATGGATGAAGTTTCAGGACAGATCTCAGAAAGAGTAGTCTTGATAATTGCTTCCAGATGATTAGACCAACATTATAGGATTGGGTCAGATGATTTTAGGCATGAATGACTGAGAAAATGGAAAATATCCCCTTTAATATGCTTACACACTTTATTTGAAACCATCATCTCTTTAGGGGTAGCTGGGTGTCTCAGTTGGTTGAGCATCCGACTCTTGATTTCATCTCAACTAAGGTCATTATCCCAAGGTTGTGGGATTGAGCCCCACATTGGGCTCTGTGCTGAGTGTGGAGCCTGCTTAAGATTCTCTCTCTCTCTCTCTCTCTCTCTCTCTCTCTCTCTCATTCTCTCTCTCTCTCTCTCTCTCTCTCTGTACCCCCCACCTCTGTGACTTTCCCCCACTTGCTTAGTCTCTCTTTCTCTGAAATAAAAATAAATAAATAAGAAAAAAAATCATCTATTTATTTATTAGGCCAATGACAAGCCACCATATTAGTCTTAGCCCAGTTTTGTATTCTAGCAGCCAATTTATTTTCAAATGCAAGTGCTTAGCTTCTCTAGAGCAAATAAATGAGGGAGGGAAAGAAGAAGGCTTCCAGGACATTTCTCAAAGTATGGTTTCTGTGGAATACCTGTATCAATATGTCTGCTTCTGTGTAGGTGCTAAAAATGTTTGCTCTATAATACACTATGGTTTCTAAATACTCCTCATGTACTAGGAACAGTGGATGGGCAGAGAGTGCTGGGCATGGTGCCCCAGTGCCCAGATACTCATCACCGACGCCACTCTAGGGTGAAGATGATCATGCCTTTCCCAATCCTGACATACAGGAAGCTGCAACACCTGGAACAGAATAATTGGATGCTTTTTAATCCTATATGTAACCATCAGGTATTTGCTGTTTATCTGGTTTAGGTAGATACTTCATAAGTTTTGCACTAAATGAATGGAATTCATTCTATTCTCTGCTGGCCACTGACACTCTTAACGATACTTCTTCATTTCTCTGCACTTCATTTTCCTCATTTCTAGAATGAGATTGATAACAATACTTTTCCTTAGGGGTTTTTGTAAGGTGAAATAAGGTAATATATGAACTCCCTCTGGAAATGAACAACCTCCAAACAATTGTAAGAGTGAAGGATTAGAAATGCATATGTATAAGTCTTCTTTTCTCAGAAGTTCAGATATTAATATTTTAGAAATAAAAAGCAGTGCCAACTTTTTCATGGACATAGTATTAATCAATAGTGTAGGTAATCTTGATTTGAGAAGTATTTTTATTTATTTTTATTTATTTTTTTATTTTTTTATTTTTGAGAGAGAGACAGACTGCAAGCAGGGGAGGGGTAGAGAGAGAAGGAGACAGAATCTGAAGCAGGCTCCAGGCTCCGAGCTGTCAGTGCAGAGCCCAACGCGGGGCTTGAACTCACGGATGGTGAGATTGTGACCTGAGCCAAAGTCGGCCGCCCAACTGACTGAGCCACCCAGGAGCCCCTGGAGAAGTATTTTTACAGGACTCAGTCTCTTTTTTGTTTTTAAGTGTAGCTTATGAATACTAAATATTTTAACACCTTTTTCTCATGAAAAAAGGCACATAAGCTGTGAAGTGGTCAGATGTCCTTTTACATTTTGGATCTTGCTTGCATATCCACATTCAACCGCATTTATTTACGTGGTATTCATTCAAAGCCTGTCAGATTTTAATCTATTCCCTGAGGTAAAAACTTACAGATATGATTTTCTACTTGAATTCTCACTATATTATCTTATATAAATTCCAAACTTATGATAAAAACAAATATACATAAATAAAGAAAATACTAAATTATATTTTAATTTTGGTTTTCCTCTCTCATATACAAATACCTTTTCCTCCCTCATTCGTCATATTTACTGAGTAGTAGTCTACTCTATGGAGATACCAGAGTTAGTTTTTCCATTTACCAGATGAAGGGCATTGGAGTTATTCTAGTTTTTAGTATTTATTGAAAAAAAAATACTGTAAGTATTTGCATGAATATTTTTGTGCAAACATTAGCCACCTTTTCTCAAAGAAAAGAAATAAAGGTTTTGAAACTTTCTTTGGGGAGAGATTTGGAAAAGTTCATCAATACCATCTACTGCACTGTCTGTATTCTGACCATGTAGTAACTTTTTAGTTAAAAACAACCAAGAAGTTATTCACTGGTGAATAACTTAGGTCAATACATGCTCTATGAAGTTTTTTCCTTCCTTTACAATCTCCAAATCTCTCCCCTTCTTTTCCATTTTCATCCGTCTATAAGTTCTCTAAGTGTTATTAAAATGATCTTTCAAATAAGGTTTTCATTCTTCAGAAATATATTTTCCACTCCTGCTTCTTCCCTTTAATGTGGATCATTCTTAGACCGTTTCATATCTTGGCTTAGATATTACTACTCATAGGTAACTTCCCTTCCCTGACTCTTCAGGCCAGGTTGAGGTACTTGGTCCCATTCTATCTTGGCAGCTACAGCATTTCCTTTGCAACAGTGATGTGTTATATTTAGTGTCTCCTGTAATAGGAAAGTCCAAGTTTAGGGCCTGATTCGGATATGGCTGCATTCAGAAACAAGTTTCCAGTATGACTCTCTTGAGTTTTGTTGGCTTGTTTCTTGGATTTCACAGAGAAATCTCTAGCAGTCCTAGATTCTCATCCTTCCAAGTCCAAATCTAATGGTAATAGAGAATACCTCTCTTCACATGTGAACTACTCTCCTTATGACTCATTCAGTCTATTTTTGCCATATTCTCACCTCGGAAGTAATCAGTGGAATTGAGGGGATGCAGTGCTGTGGGAAGGCCCATCTAAAGGTATTGTTTAAGACAGTTCTAATAAGAGCTGGGGAACCTTCATGCAAAGCATGACAATGGGCAGAATTCCATCATTTGAGTTTGACCCATGGGTGCTTTTATAGTTGTTCTAGAGAAAGTAAGAGTAGGCTTAGAACCCAAATATTGTTTAGAGAATGTACTCGCTAAGTTTAGTATAAAGTCTTCCGTTATTGTGGTAAGAAAATGGTAGAAAAAAACAAGAAATGTAAAAACACTTGGCAAGTATTTTTGAAGAAAATGGATCAGCATTGGTAAATTGAAGGAAGCATATTGAGCCTACACCAGGACTCCTATATACCCACAAAGTCTAGAACACTAAAAGAAAACTTTTATTAAAAACAATAACAGGGGTGCCTTGGTGGCTCAGTTGGTGAAGCGTCTGACTCTTGATTTCAGCTCACGTCATGATCTCATAGTTTGTGAGTTTGAGTGCCGTGTTAGGCTCTACACTGTTAGTGTCGAGCCTGCTTGAGATTCTCTGTCTCTCTCTCTCTCTTTCTCTTTCTCTCTCTCTCTCTGCTCTTTCCCTGCTCTCTCCCTCTCAAAATAATACGTAAATTTTAAAAAGAAAATCAAAATTTACGTAACATATTCATTCCAATGTAAACTGAATATATTCTTTTTTTAACGTTTATTTATTTATTTTGAGAAAGAAAGCTCTGAATGGGCAGAGAGAGAGGGAGAAAAAGAGAGATTCACAAGCAGGCCCTGTGCTATCAGGACAGAGGCTAATGTGGGGCTTGAACTCACGAACTGTGAGATCATGACCTGAGCCAAAACCCAGAGTTGGTCACTTAACCAACAGAGACACCTTGGCACCCCTAACTGAATACATTCTTAATGCAGTTCAGTTATTCATTCCACTGTAAATAGCAAGTAGAAAACTCAATATTCCCAGAAAAAATGGCAAAGTCCAACAGTTGAACTCTTGAGAAAGTAATTCATAGATGTCTACCACAAAATGCAGACTTGAGAAGGAGAAGATTTTTAGAAAAGCTTTCCCTTCAAACCTTTATGTACTTTATTAAATTCAAAATTGGTGACTGAAATTAAGGTTTCACAGAAATTCTATAACTTTAAAAGACAAAATTAAAGCGAAAGCTCAACAATACAATTCTTACAAGCCATATTTGTTAACTATCAATATTGCAATTACGGATTAATAAAAGATAGTTTTCTTTTGACTGCTAATTATTTACACATCATTGCCTGAGTAGTTACATGAAGACAACTGGCCATGAGGAAGCATACTGAAGTGTATAGGAATTTATAAATTGGTCTGATTTGGTGTCAAAGAAATTTCACTCTGGTTCCCTTATCCCTATCTAAGTTGAAGTGGGTATGTGATTTGCACTGTAAGTTCAGGTGATTTTGATGAGATAAGTCAAGGTGCCCAAAGAGTTTGGTATGCCTTGAGCCATCACCGTGCATCATATTGTTGCACATTTGAGTTGCTGGGGTGTGAGAAGTGAACATGTATGAAGGAGACTGCGTGCCTCTAATAATTTGTGTCCAGAGATTTCTGTGGGTTTAGAATGGGTCTGTTTGTCTCGTGTCTCACTTTTTCCAAAATGTTGTTTGTCTGGCACAACTACGTATTTGGAGGAGTGAGTCTGTTTTGGTTATTAGTATGTACAGAGTTGTACCTTTGTTTGGGCACATTTTGGTGTTGGCCATACTACTGAAATTACCAGCACTTCCAAAGTTTCTTCTTCCAGAGGAACGTTTCCACCTCCAAAGTTTCCACTTCCTCCAAATTTTAAGCAAGGCCTGTTTTTCTAGCTGGAAATGAGACTCAAAGGAAATGTGGTGATGGACCTCGCTGGGACTCAGATTCTCACTGCTCCGGCATGGTCCTTGGTGTAACAATGTTCAGCTGATTAGGAGCATTCCAGTCCCATGGAACGGCAAGTGCAATGTCATCTGTCATAACTATACTCTCCCTGTCACAGTTCTGATGTACACATTCAGTGTTCTCTAAAGAAACACTGGACCACTGTTAATTCTGCCCTAGACTCATCCTCTCATAGTACCTCTAATTGAGTCTGGAGGCTTCTAAACAGCTGTGATTCCAATAGCTACCCTCCTGACTTTGCGTCTTCAAAGTCTGAGGGCTTGTAGGAGGTTGAAAAACTGGCTTATCCCACAGGAGCCAGGCATCAGCATTAGAGGGTTTGAGCTTCGCCTGGGCTTCACCAATCAATGGTTATCTAACCTCAAAACAGACAGTTAACCTCTTTAATCTTTAAGCATGATTAATAATAGCAATATCAATAATAATAATACCTAAACGGTAGGGTTATTGTGAAAATTCAGTTAGTCCCCAAATCAGTTAGTTACAAAGCACTTTCTGGAATATAGTAAGAATTTAAAAAATGGTTGGGACGCCTGGATGGCTCAGTCAGGTGAGTGCCTGACTATCAGTTTTGGCTCAGGTCATGATCTCACGGTTTCTTAAGTTCGATCCCCACATCAGTCTCTGTGCTGGCAATATGGAGCCTGCTTGGGATTCTCTCTACCTCTCTCTGCCCCTCCCACACTTGTGCTATCTCTGTCTCTCTCAAATAAATAAAATAAAAATAGGAATAAAAAAACGGTACCTATTTCTCCTTAGTGATATTTCTCTAAGTTTTAGTTGTGTGTGATTTTCATGTCATCAGTGGAAACTTATGTGGTCATAGATTGCCTAAACTTTTGTGGTAGGCAGTATTCTAAGATGAGCCACAAGATTCCTGCCTCTGGAATGAACATGACTTGAGTATTATAAAATATTTAATATTATATATAATATAATAATGAATTATTATAAAATAATACGTAATTATTCAAGGCTAGGTGAACATGACTTGAATAATCTTCTTTCCTTGTGTATGAGTGGGATTTGTGAATATGACAGGATTTTACTTACAATGATGTTATCTTGTACGAATGGCAAAAGAGATTCTGCAGAAGTAATTAAAGACTCTAATCAGTTGACTTTGATTTAGCAAAAAGGAGACTCTCCTAGATGGGCAGGCTAACCAATTAACCAGATAAAAGTTTTAAAATGACTTCTCAGAAGTCAAAGAGATTAGAGACATTTTCCTGATGTCTTAAAGGGAAGCAAAAAGGAAGTCAAGGAAGGCAATGTCAGACAGCCAGTATGTGCTGAATGCCTCAGTCCTACAGACACAAGGAGCTAAATTCTCCCTAAAACTAGTGAGCTTAAAATAAACTCTGAGACTTAGATGAGACACCTTAATTTCAGTGTGTTTAGACCTAGGTAGAGGATCCAGCTACTTGAATCGTAGACACTGTGAGCTAATGATAAATATTACTTTAAACCAGTAAGTTTGTGGTACTTTGTTAGGCAGCAGTAGAAAACTAATATAAGGGATTATATCAAAACCACGCTGAGCCAAATTTTATCTACATGTCCAGATAAAATTATTTTAATACAAATAATACCCAAACCTATTGATTTTAATTGGAGAAGAAAGTAAAAAGAAAGGAATTGTCCCATATATAATAAGAAAGCCCCAATATTGACTGTACTTCCTAAAAATATTAGGATTCAATTAGCCACTGCAGTATTTGTAAAGTTGTTACTTCAGGAAGAGAAATTGCTTTGTTATGCAATATCAGCATCCTAGGATAGTTCCTACTGCTCTTCCAGAGTCAACTATATGTTAAGAACTGATTTGCAGCTGTTATAAAGAAGGGAATTTACAAGGTTTTAGCTATTTTGCTATTACTTTATTGTTTAGGATATCATGGGGAAAAGGATATAAAATGGGAGTATTTTCATTCTGTTTATGATCCTCTTCTTATATGGAGAGAGAAGTCATCAGTGTGTCTGTTCTTATAGTTAAATCTTACAGGCTTTACTGAAAATCGAAGAGCAATAAAAGCAGATGGTAGTTTTACTTGAGAAATGTTTATCTTAGCTCCACTTTTCAGGTTGTGTAGACATATATGGACATAAAATAACCGAGGGCAGTACAGACCTATCTCACTTCATTTAAATAGTGGCACTCTTGGGAGAAAAGATGGTTGTATAGACTCTCCACATCATGATTTGCACCCATTTATTTAATTCCCATTCTGGTAAAATTTTTATTTAAATATCAAAGAAATATAAATCGTTAGGAAACATTTGTATCATCACTAGCGGACAGTAAAATCAGCATCCACAGAAGAAAAAAAAATCTTCAGGGTATAATAGCACAGAAAAAATTGAGGGATAGAGGGAAGGGTTGATTTGATTCTTAACTTGTAAAAAAAAATGTAAACATTACAAGGTGTAGGCAGATAGGATTTCCAAAATTTTATTATTTTTAATATAATCTTAATATTTTCCCCAAATTTTTATTATCAGTGAATCTAAGACTGCAGAGATGATATTGCATAGGCTAGTCAGGCTGGCGAAAATCTCAATGTTGAGAATGCTTTTAACAAATGAAATGAAAGCCTATTTATAGAAATACAATTGCCCTTACTTGAGACAGATTTCTTTCTTTCTTTTTTTAAGTTTATTTATTAATTTTGAGAGAGAGAGTGTGCACCTGTACATGCACAAGCAAGGGAAGGGCAGAGAGAGAATCCCAAGCAGTTTCCATGCTGTCAGCACGGAACCTGATATGGGGCTGGAAACCACCAACCATGAGATCATGACCTGAGCCAAATGCTCAATTGACTGAGCCACCCAGTTTCTTGAGACAGATTTCTAAATAAAGTAGCCACACCATAACACGGTTACAGTGCAGGCTCAGAAATGAATCAAGTCCTAGATAATTCAGGTTATCCCAAACCAGAAAAAAATATAAAAATAAACAAATTATGTGTAAATAAAATATTAACATATATTCCAAAAGCCTACTAGAAGCATCATTAAAAATGGCCAGTTAAAGTATGTTCTCAGAATGGGTAAGTATTTATTTCCAAAGTATAGGTTTTCAACACAATATATTTCACCAGTGGCAAAATCTTACCTAGTAAAACTGAGATACCTACCCATAGCAGTTGTTACCCTTTGTATAAAGTCTTCACCTTCAAAATAAATCACATATTGAGGAGAAATCTAACTGGACACATTGCCAAGGCTCTGAATTCTTGCCTTGGGTTTGGTATGGTAACCAAGTGGACAATGAAAGTATACATGAAAGGTTTATTTTGGGTGTTCCTGTGAAAAATGTTAAGCTTTGGTGTAACTGTTTCAGTTCCCTTAGATAAACACATAGTATCTGTGTGTATCTTTAAAAAGACTGTGTTATGGACAGCCTTGGTCCATACCATCCTGGTCTTTCTGACAAATCTCATTAACATGTACTCCCATGGAAGTGTCCGCATCTCCCAGAAGGCTTCTAGGTCCTTGGGAAGCATGGCCTATATAATTTTTTTAATGTTTATTTTCATTTGTAGAGAGAGAGTTAGAGAGCAGAGGAAGGGCCAAGAAAGGGGGAACAAAATTCCCAAGTGGCCTCTGTGCTGGCAGCACAGAGCTCAATGTGGGGCTCGAACACATGAGATCCTGACCTGAGCTGAAGTCAAATGCTTAACCAGCTGAGCCACCCAGACACCCGTCACCTATATCGTTTTTAATTTAAAACAGCATGGTTGCGAAATTAGGAACACCGTCATGAAAAGAAGGGAACAGGAACATGATTAATGCCAGAGGCATTCAACAAGTATCCACCAAAAAATTATATTGGAGTTCTCACTTAACTTGATTTGCTACAAACCTAGAGTATACTTTTTTTACCTTGGTTATATTGACAAAAAATTCATCAATCATATTTTACAAGAAATCCTATTTTAATAACATAAAATGTATATCGAGAAAGGATGAGGAAAATAAATTAACTAACTATTCAACTCAAGAACTTAAAAAGCATTCTAAGCCAGCTAAGGAAAACTAATGGGAAGGAAAAAGTTACAGTTGAGACCAAACTTAGATAGTTTTAATAAGAACAGTGCGGTACCAAATTGACTCAACTACTATGATAGAATAAAATTTGTAACAATAACTGGATATTTAAAAATTATCAAACAATTTTAAATAAAAAGAGATAGCCAACAGAGTTCTACAGGTAGGTTCACTCAAACATTCAAGTTAATAGAGAATTTCAAAATTATGTTTCCATTTGAAAGAGAAAACATGATTATAGATATAAAATCCTATAATCAAACACAACTCCAAAATCTAGTGTCACAGTACCCCAAACTCATTGACACTTGGTGTATAGGCATTCCTCTCTGTGGGTATTGGTTTCGGATAGTGGTGGCTGGGACATCATTTTATTCCCATTGTGATAAGCCTCTATCAGTCAGTGAATGTAAGCAGTGTCTTCCTATAAAGACTAAGTCACTTTTGGGTAAAATACTGTGTTTTCAGTTTCTACTCTCTTCCCCTTCTTCTCCAATTCTTCTCTCCAGGGTTTTGAAGAGGGATCTTAGAGAGATCTTGTGACCTTGAGTCAACAAAGGAAACTGGAGGTATTTGTATTAACCATGTGTCCTTTGCAGACTTGCTGGACTCTGCTGTGGAATGCCTGGTCTAGACACTTCCTGGACTGGTGGCTTCTGGAGGAAGACATAATAATATCTGGCTTAGGGGGAGCATGAGTGCTCTGGCAGCCCCTGCTGGTGTCCGTAATCCTAGTCATTTACCTGTGTATTCAAAGTCTTCACACCTCACACATACCCTCCTTTTTAAGCTCATGACTCTTCTGGTTCATGGGCTTTCTCAACACTTCTCTGCCATCTTTCTGATTACTTGGACAATTCTGGGTTCCTTTCTCATGCTTCCTAGCACATGGGAATCCAGACTGGCTTCTGACTTACCCATCTAGCTGCTTTTTACTGATCCTGCTGCACAGTTACCCTAGACCTTTCTGCAAAGTAAGAGTCTGTGGTGCCTCCACTAGAGGCCTGAAAGGGTGCCAGTAACCCTCAGTGTTCTCAAGTTCCCCCAGAAAGCTAATTATTTCTACTTCTGCTCCCACGTTCATTGTTCTGGGCAAGTTTAGAACACAACTTAAGTGCATGTGACCCCCTAATCTACCTAAATCTCGCTTCTTGAACTGTCTAGTGGAACCAAAAGTCTTAGACTTTCCCCAGATCCTCTCACTCTGGGGACGACCTGACTTATGTAATATTCCCCACTTATGTAATACTCTATGCACATGTAATCCAAAGCTATCACTTTTTATGCTTCAAGTTATAATAATGGATTTCAGAAAACCCTTTTTCTCTGGACTGCTCTCTGCTTTCACGAATATGGTCTTGCTAAAGAGGTCATGCAAGTCAGCTTTATGACTCAAAGCTGATCAATGGTCTCTTTCTTTAGGAAATAAGTAAAGATTTCAGAACATATAGATTTTCTGTGAAGATTAAATGATAAAAAGCAGACCAAGTCCTCTGCAGAGGGGTTATCATATAGTCATCATTCAGCACATGTTGGCTGCTATGATTGTTGTGGTAATTCCCCTGTCATCAAGGGGAAATTCCCACTCGTTTCTTAAAAATCAATTTCTCTGTTCAGAGAATGCCTTTGAACATTGTTTTGGATATGGGCTTCCTCAGCAAGGCTTTGCACAAACTTTTCTCTCATACCTTCCCCTTTTTTCTTCTTTGTAATCTCTCTGGATTCCTGTGAATCTCTGTGTATGTTTCCCCTGCACAACCCCCGTGGGGACTGACTCTCTTTTTATACCCTCCCTGCATTTTCCCGTCTACTTATCTTTCCTGTATATTCTCTGCATAGTCTCACTGCCTATTCCCCCTGCGTCACTCTCCTCCTGTCCACTGTCCAGCACTCTCCTAAACCTAACCAACAGAAGCAGTTAAATTTCTCTATACTCTTTTGGATTCTTTTTTTTTTTTTCCTCCACTCAGTTTCAACCTCGCTTATTAAGAGTTAAACATTTCTTCTAATACATGCTTCTAATTCTTCACCTTCTTTTGTGTTCCTAGTATACTTTCTGCCACATTTAAAGCTAAAAAAATTTTTTTTGGCTTAAGGTACCACATGGTCCTTCCATCTGCTTTTTCACTGGTTTCCATTAACAATGTGATTCTCCCACACAAAGAATTCTAGATTTATTCTAATGTTCGTTGCCTTTGCATTCAAAATTCTTCCCCTTGGAGATGGCAAAAACTGGGAGGCACATGAGCAACCTGAAGTCAAGCACCATAGGTCACCACTGAATCTTTTATTTTGCATCCTAGACAATTCCAGTTGGCTTATTTTCAGAAGTCATTGTTTAGTAAAGTCACAAACCTTAAAATATGGGAATAAGATTTTCCTCAAGAAGATCCAGGTAATCCAAATGTATTATTCCTATCAAATGAACCTACTCACCAGTGTAAAGGCACCTTTAACACAAAGCTGAAAGAGCATCGTCAGGAGAGAGTTGCCTATGACGAGATGAGCTTTTCCTCATGCAGGAAATAAGTGTTTATCATGATAATGATTTTGCTAAAGGATACCGGCCTCTACTTTGCTTCTAATACAGAAGTGGAAGTACTCCTTAGGTGTATGTAGCGTGTGTACCTGATGTAAGTGAAAGCATAGGAAAAACAAGGCATATTGTCCCCGGTATCAGTTTGTTCTATGGTAGGTAATTTGAAATACCTTTTTATAATTTGATCAAACAAACCACATTATCATAAATAGAATAAAAATAGACCATCAGGATAAGGCAAAATATAAACAACTAAAGGGATTTTTTTTTCTTCATTTTGGGAGACATTGGACTCCACTCTGACATTACTCACAGGCTTAGATTCTCTTGCCCATCCTGCTAATTAAAGTGTTAAGTTTATGTGGCTGAGAATTTTTAGGAGTCAATGCATTTAAGCATATTAATAAGAAGAATCAGAGACCTGATACTGGAGTTGATTCCCATTAATTAAAAGAAGGCTTAATATTCAGTAGATTTAGAGTAAACTTGATCAGTGAGAGAAAATTTGAATGGCTTTTCTCTACTAGTTATTTGAAGTTATTTCTTTAAGTGGACTATTTCCTCAAAGACTGTGTATTTGTTGAATGGATTTTTATATAATTTTCAGTACTAAACTAATAACTTGAGGATATTTCCATTCAATTCTGGGAGAATGTTTGTTTTTGGTCAGCAATGGCTATCAGATGCACAAGGTTATAGATTACCACACAACAATAATGTTGCCTTTCCTATTTATTATGTACAATCTAGTTATCTTAAGATAGAATTTTGAAATTATACATGGCTTATTTGAAATTTCAAAGGATGAGAAAACGTCCCTAGGTGATAACATGAAAGACCTTCCCTGTTGTCCTCTTCTAGGTTGCCATGGTAATTTTGCGACAGGGCCCTAAACATAGAAATTGAACCATATTTCTCATCTATCTTCTCAAAGAGAAGTCAGACAATGTGTGGCTTCCATGTCATAGTTACTGTCTGATGCATAGAATCCTTCTAAATTCTGAGGCTCAGTTATACTGTATTCTTTTATCTTGTTCAAGACCCTAAGGCTCTTGAGTAGCATGCTGAGAGAGGCAATGGGTGAAGTTATTAATTATAATTTGCTGTAATATGCCAGGGCTATTCAAAATTATAATTGGAATAAAATTTAACGAAAAGTAAATCTGTGGATATTAATAACAGTAGAGGTGGTTGTGGCTTAAAAATGTGTATGTGGTATGTGGTCCCAGTGAGTTTGGGAATTCTTTTATTGGAAAATAAATGGCTTCAGCTAGTGAAGTTGTTGGTGGTAGACAGGGTTCAAGAAATTCAAGTTAGATTTATAAGGAGTCAAGAAACTTCTCATTCTCTATTCTCTGACACTGTCACGTATGCTCTTGATGCAAATATCTTAGCCTTGATGAGGTAGGGGAACAGAGCATGAATGTTGGGAAGGTATACTATGATAAAGAACTTACTTGGGTTTTGTCTCTGGTTCTCTGTGCAGAACTGCAAAAACACTAGGAATTTCCTGAGTGAAAAGAGTTTCTTTCTTATGCCAATGTGGGGACTCATGCTAGTTCCTGAAGAGTTTCTAGATGGGAGCTAGTTATAGAAAAGATCAAGCATGTGATTTGAATTGAGATTTTCAACTTCCAAACCTCTGGGGAGGGAGGAGACTAGAGATAGAGTTTTTTCATGTGATCGATGATTTAATCAGCCTTGCCTACATAATGAAGCTTCGATAAGAACTCTGGACACTGAAGCTAATTGGAGCTTCCTAGTTGGTGAACATATTCGCCTGCTTGGTAAAGCCTGGCTCTATAACAAGGTGACATGTCCTCAATCTTCAGGGACATGCTATAGAAACTCTGTGTTTGAATGCTCTCAGACGGTGCCTTGTGTGTATTATTTATGATAAAACTATAATTTTATGTATAGCACTTTTCAGTGAGTTCTGTGAGTGCTAGTGAATTATTAAAGCTGCAGAGGTAGTATGAACATTGGCATTTGTAGCTAGTTACTTAGTCAGACACTAATTCTGGATGGGTAGTTAGCATTAGAATTGTGTTTTAGCATCCCCATTTGATGTTATATCAGTTGGAAATGGAATAGAAGAGAAGGGGTCCTGGTACTTTGATAAATGTCTTTTGAGTAAGGATACAAGAGATCATGTCTTTGAATATAAATAAATATTTTCCACTCTTATTTTCTGGCAAAGCCACTTCCCAGTATAGTTAAGAAGGATGTTTTAGAAGTCTTTCTCAATGCGAGGTAAGGACAATCTGGTAACTGATGTTTTCCTGAAACCTGACAAATAAATTCTGCAGTGAAGAAGGCTGTATTGCTGGGATGGAATTTGAAAGGGATCACTTGTGAATAGAAATAAAGCCTGAAAGATTAAATAAGACTTTTACTCTGAGATCAGGCAGACACCACTGTGTGACTTGAACAGGGAAGCAGCATTTTTTAAAGGATCCCTTCAGGTGCTATGTCGAGGTTAGGAAAAAGAGGGAAATGATAGGAGTGAGCATCAGTGACCAGTGAAGAAGCTGTTTCAGTAATCTGGGTGGGAGACCACTGGACCAGAGAGGTGTCAGTTGCTAAAGTTGCTAAAGGAAAAGGAAAAGGTTCACTTTAAAACACAAAGGACAGAGACAGTATTTGGAAAGAAAATGTTAGTTAATAGAATTAGACCAAACCTATTCCTAATTAATTGATGTAAACAGGACACATTGAAGTATTAAAAGGAATTTAATCACCACGTTCTAACAAAGAATCCAATGCTGAGCTTACTAGAAAAGATATATCTGAAATGAAAATGACACAGAAATGTCACTCAGATTCTTCTAGTATAAAATATATACATATACCAGACAGCTGCTAACAAAAGGATACAGGAATCTGTTATTACTAATATCAGGCTTTTTGAAATCAGGTTCAGAGGATTCAATAAGGGAAAAGGTCAGCATTAAATTATATAGGGTAAATATAAACTGAGGTTATAGCCATTATATGTGTATTTATATATCAAGTAACACACAGGAAGGCAGAAAGCTAGAGAGTGAGTGAAGAAGAGGAGGAGGAGGATTGAAGGAAATGACAGAGGGAGGGAGGAACGGCAGGGGGAAGCACAGAAATATAAAAATACACAGAGTACAAGTACAGGATGAGCAAAGAGAATTGCCATAAAACACAACAGACATAGAGAAATGAATCTCACATATTCCAGCTCTTCCTAATCAAATATCCCACAAAATAAAAAAAGAGAGAATGTGATCATGTCGTTTATGCATTTGAACACATGGACACACATGAAAGTCTTTGCTTTCTTTTTGGGAAATAACACACAATCGCTCTCTAATCCTGTCTTCACAAATGAGTACTCAGTTAATTTGAATAATATTCTTTAATTCAGTTAACCTTTAATTATAACTTTTTAAAATTATTGATTTAATAATAGCTTTCTTTGAATAATACTAGATATTGATACCAACAGGGAGAAGGAGAGAGAAGGAAAGAAAACTGAAAATCAAATATCTCTCATAAATGACTCCTGAATAAAAGAAAAAATAAAAAAGGAACATTGTACATCATCTAGACTATAATGGCAGAGAAAGCACAACATATCAAAATTAATCTATGACTAAAATGATCTGGAGAATAATTAAGTCTTAAATGCTCACACAAATAAGCACATCACGATCAATCTCAAAAATTTTCATCCTGAGTCTCACTTTTTATAATCCACTTTAGTGAAAAAAATTGGGGACAGAATTTTTGACAATATTTCCAAAGTTGGTTTCTGCCTTTATTTCTTTTATTTATTATTCTGTATTATGGGGCTGTATTATCCGTTATTCTGTATCTATGGGGCTTTGGTGTGAGATGCTCCAAGTTTTACACTTTCTATTTTTCTACGGATGCCCTGGGAGAGTTGTCCTACCTCCCCCCTCCGCGCCTCGCCCCCCCCCCCCCCCCCCCCCCCCCCCCCCCCCCCCCCCCCGCCTTTCCTCCTTTTCTTACAGATGGTAGAAGGGTCGGTCATTGTAGCTTCTAGAACACTTAAGTACCATGAACTGCGGAATTCTCAAAGCCCAGCGTAGGCTAGTGGGATGGCTAGAACTGGCTAAAAGGCGAAAAATTAGAGCTTTTATGATAAAAAAATAAAGCTAATTTGGGGAATCATTAATTAGTTAGGATTTAAAATTATGGGATCTTATTGTAAGTCATAAGGAGCCCTAATATGTAAAAACATTTAATAAGCTCATCTGGGAAAGAAATTTTGAATCTCTTCTCCTCTGAATTCAGCTAGTTGTAATGGCTACATTGATGAATAATGAACATCTGTCCTCTTCTTCCCAGAATTACTTTTTGGATATCTGTGTAGAGATTTTGAAATACGTTTGTATGAGATGGAGTACGAGCCCCTACGTGGTGGTTATGGATGAAGAAAGGTGAAGAATAAATACTTTTCCTATCTAGGATGTAAAATTTAGGTAGTTAAGGATTTTTGATGTATGCTAGTGAGCATTAAGATATATCTGGATAGTTTATTGGAGCTATAAAGGAATAAGACAAGGTCACAGAAAAGAATTACAAACTTCTCACTTTGTACCATTTCTTATGAGTATGATTTGAAACATGTTTTTAATATAGAAGCCATAGCATCTTTGAGCAAATGACTCTCTTGGTATCAAGCATTCACCGGGTCATTGACCGACTCAGAGTGTATGAACAATGCCAAGTAATCAATATAATCTCCCACATATCTGTAACTAATTGAGGATTCTGTTATTTCAAGATATCCTGGAATCCTTTCCACCACAAGCAAGACGAACATTGGATAAATTGCATTCTTCATCTCATTCTCAAAATGTTTATTTCCAAGTGTATTATATGTTGTTTTGTAAATAGAGGTGCATACAAGGAAATGATATCTTGATACATAATTCTGACTATGCTTTGGTGTCATTAACAAAAGGCAGGTGAATGAGAGCTAAGCACAGTTTTGAGAGCTTGACTCTGCATAGGCCAATGCGTGCTCTTCTTATGCAAATCTCCATAAGATAATGGGATTTTGCTTCTGAGCATTCCTTAATAACAGAATGCTCTTAGGGTTCATAAGGAATAAGAAAAAATACTTGAGATGCTTATATAATATTTGGGTAATTATTTATTTTACATTCTGCTGGAGAGTTTTGTTCCCCTTTAAATAAATATGTGAATTTTTACTTGTATATTTCTTTCTGGATTTTTTTTGTTGTTGTTGAGATTAGAAAGATCTAATTGCCTATATCTTATAAAGATATTCTAAATATTTAAACAGGATAAACTGTTTTATTTGAGAGGAAAATAAATACTAGCTAATTTTCAATGCAAAATTTCCCTAAAGGTGAAGAAGAGAAAGTCTAACATCCAAATAGTAAAGTAGTCAAAGCATGTATGGACAGAACTATTTTCCCAGATACCATCTCAATGTATATATCTCAGGTTTAATACACTATTGAATAATTATAAAATTATCCATCAACAGAGTCTGGTTAAATGTAATGTTACAGAGTTAATAAGTCAAGTATATGAATTTCTTGTTCTCTCACATTCTTTCTCTCAAATGCTCATAAAAATGATAGGTCATGTCCTAATGGTTGGATTGGAGAATATTCATTTTTCACAAAATACTTTTTTGTTTACGGACTTATGTGTTGTAAAGTTATTTTAATTTGTTAAAAATTTTTGAAATTATTAATCTCTTTGCAAAATTTTCCAGTTTCTATACTTATGCCTCTCATATCTTATCTGAGTTAAATAAAAATATTATAACATTTATATTCAGTGTATTGTTTTGTGTTTGTAAAAATCTGAGGTTCTTACCTTACTCTTACTAACTTAAGGTCACAAATGAAGGTTACCTTCATTTGGAATACAGAATAACAAAATAATTTTATAAATTGATTTGTTAATAAAGACTCTTTTGGGTAGAATAAAAAACATTTTAAATGGCTGCATATTAAAACAAATACTGTTGAGGTGCCTGGGTGGCTCAGTCGGTTGAGTGTCCAACTTCGGCTCAGGTCGTGATCTCGTGGTTTATGGGTTTGAGCCCTCCGTCAGGCTCTGTGCTGACAGCTCAGAGCCTGGAGCCTATTTGGTATTCTGTGTCTCCCTCTCTCTGCCCCTCCCTCACTTGCACTCTGTCTCTCTATCAAAAATAAGTAAACATTAAAAAAAAATTTAAAACAAATGCTCTTCTTAAACCTAACATGTTAAATTGTCAAAAAAGCAACCCCCCCCCACCACATTGCTTTTCTTTGTAACACAAAATTAACCAAAATCCAGTGACACTGTTTAAGAGTAATTTATTTTGTTGCAATTAACAGATAAAGACACATTTTATATATGAATTCAAATGTTGATTTTTAGAATCATACCAGAGATTGAAGTCCCTGTTTTATATCTTTCCTGGTAGGTCAGGAGTTTTCAATTTATTCATATTTCTAGTCCATGTTTATGACTTTCTGTATATGAGTAGAAATTATTTTTTTTTTCCAGAGGCTAGACGTATTTACCATGATGACTTTCTGGGGATAAGAATCTTGAACCTCATTTTCTGCTGGGGATCATTTCAAGTGCACAGAGACCACCACAAGCCAAATTGTATGTATATTATGAGAGAGCATTCATTTTTGAACATTTGCAGCTGTTTGGAAGCTTTCATTTTCCGACAGCAGGTACTTTTTATAGTTTCATTTTAGCTATTAATTTTCTAAACCTTTGCCAATCTCTTTATTGTATTATTAGGAATACTTAAATTATTTGTTAGGTAGAAATTAATTTTTTTGTGAATTTGTTTTGTATTTTCTTTGAAGATTCAAATCTTTAGGTTTAGGGCCTATAATTCGTCTATTAAGAGACAATGGACACATGCATAGAGTAATGATCAATTGCCATGGAGATGAGCATATCACCATAGCAACCTGTATCCTGTATATGTATGTGAAAAATGCTGAGGGGTAGGGAAGGAAGGTACGTGCATGTGTGTATGTATTCTGAATTTTCAAAGGCTGAAAAAGAGAAATTTATCTTCTCCTAATTAGCAAGTATCTTACCAATTCATTGAAGAAATAGATTCGCAGTCACCTTGCCAATTCCAGTGTTTTGCTCTCTAACACATACTCATTCTGTGTATGTGGTAAATTAGTTCTACTCTTGCTGATCCACTTACACTGATATTTCTGTGGTGCCTGGGTGGCTCAGTCAGTTATGTGTCTGACTCTTGATTTCGGCTCAGGTCATGATCTCAAGGTCATGAAATCCAGCCTGGTGTTGGGCTCTGTGCTGGGCGTGGAGCCTGCTTGACATTATTTCTCTTGTCTACAGCCATACCACCCTGAATGTACCTATCTGATCTGATCTCAGAAGCTAAGCAGGGTCGGCCTGGTTAGTACTTGCATGGGAGACATTCTTTCTCTTTTCTCTCCCTCTGCTCTTCCCCCTTCTGTGTGCCATACACATGCACTCTCTCAATTAAAAAAAATATATATGTATATATATATATATATATATATATATATATATATGTACACACACATACACAATCATAATGATATTTCTGAATTCATAAATAGCATTTCAATTATTTGAACAATAATTAGCTTAGTAATAATAAAAAATACTGCAGGCATTCAGAACACTATAGGACACAAAAGAGAGGATGGTAAAGATTAAGCAATTAAGTTACTCACATAAAACAGAGACAGTGATATATAAAGATATAAGCCAAAAAAATTCAAACTTTTGATTATATTTTATGTTTATAGTTTATTGGTCAAAGAATTAGTTATATTAAGAAATATGAAAAAGGTGGATGTATTATCGTTCACAATTAATGAGTGTCCCCCCTTCCCTCTCAGAGATTTGAGAATACATCCCTACCCACTGCTGTGTGACGTCATTACAGAGAAATATACATTCCACCACTCTGACTTTGGGTTATGTCCTTTAGCCTTCTTTAACCAATGAAATGTGAAGCATTCACCCACACTATGTGTGAGCAAGAGCTTTAAGAGACATTGTCAATCTCTGCAAGTTCTTTTGCTTTTTTCTTCTTTACATAAAAATGACATGTCTCCAATGGAGGTTCCTCCTCAGCCTGAAGTTCAGAAAGAAGAGAAATGGATCAAAGCAGCAGCAACTGCTGCTGGGTTACATGGCTTAACATTGATGTAAGCCGCAGACCTGTTTCTAACCTTTGCAAATCTGACAAATATATCAATTACAATGCATTTTCATTTTTGCTTTTGGTCATTTATTCATCATGTATCCATCCCCTGTTCTTTTTATTATTACTAATTTTTTATTGTAGTGAGAATACAACAAGAGATATATCCTCTTATTTTTTTTTAAGTTAATTTATTTCTGAGGAGGTAGAGGGACAGAGAGAAAGAGGGAGAGAGAGAATCCCAAGCAGGTTCCACACTGTTAATCCAGAACCTGACACGGGGCTTGAACTCACAAAGTGTGATATCATGACCTGAGCCGAAATCAAGAGTCAGACACTCAACAGACTGAACCACCCAGGCACCCCATCCTCTTAAATTTTTAAGTGCACACAGCAGTAATGTTAATCACAGGCACAATTCTGTACAGAACGTGTTTAGAACTTATTCAACTGGCGTAACTAAAGCTTTGTATCCACTCAACAGAAACTTCCTACTTCCCCCCCTTTCCCAACTGTTGGCAGCCACTATTCTAATCTCTGTTTCAGTGAGTTTGTTTCTTTCAGGTTCCACATAAAAGTGGAGCCATGCAGTATTTTTTCTTCTATGATTGGCCAATTTTACTTTGCAAAATATCCTCAAGGTTCATCCACACTGTTGCAGATGGCAGGATTTCCTTTTCCTTTTTTCTTTTTTTTATGGCTAAATAATATTGCATTACATGGACATACCACATTTTCTTTATCCATTTATCTTTCATTAGACTCTTAGATTATTTCCTTATCTTGGCTATTGTGAATAATACTGCACTGAACATGAGGCTGAATACATCTCTTTGAGATCCCGATTTGAACTCCTTTGAATATATACTAAAATAGAGATTGTTAGGATCATTTTTTTAAACATTTATTCATTTTTGAGAGACAGAGCATGAGTGGGGGAGGGGCAGAGAGGGAGACACAGAATCCAACGTAGGCTCCAGGCTCTGAGCTATCAGCACAGAGCCTGATGTGGGGCTTGAACTCAAGAACTGTGAGATCATGACCTAAGCCAAAGTCAGATGTTTAACAGACCGAGCCACCCAGGCACCCCTTGGATTGTTGGATTCTATGGTAATTCCATTTTTATTTTTTTGAGGAAATCTCCACATTCTTACTGTGCTTTCAATAGAGCTGACTCTACTCCAGCTCTTTGGCTTATGCTCAAAGAATATGAATTTTTTCATGTGGTTCACTGAAAATAAGGGTCCCACCTAGAATTGTTGGAAGAGAGGTATCACATCCCCCTCCTGTCACCTGGGAACTTGAACTTGGCAGAACACAGGTTCATCCTGTTGAAACAACATGTATCAAAG
This sequence comes from Paradoxurus hermaphroditus, assembly GCA_004024585.1. Classification (NCBI taxonomy): domain Eukaryota; kingdom Metazoa; phylum Chordata; class Mammalia; order Carnivora; family Viverridae; genus Paradoxurus; species Paradoxurus hermaphroditus. Next base: position 35,065 of record PITB01007985.1, read on the forward strand.
AGGAGAAATTCCACCTGGGGTGGGTTCTTAGATCAAGACCATCTGAAGCCATTAATCTTCACTCAGGTGAAATAAATATTTCCCATTTTTGAAACCCATTTGTTGGGTGTTTTAGTCATTTTTCATAGAAAATCAGGAACAATTATATTTTTCCCAAAGTTTTACTGTTTAAGAATGTGGGTAAATATATATATATTGGCACATGATTAATTACTCAGTCTTTATGTGGATTTTTATTTATCAAATAAAATATTTCTATTGTTGCTATTTATTACTTTTATTTAAAATTTTAAAGTTTATTTTCACAAAAGAGTGAGAGAGAGAGACACAGAGTGCAAATGCCGGAGGGCAGAGAGGGAGAAACAGAACCCAAAGCAAGCTCCAGGCTCTGAGCTGTCCACTTAGAGCCCAACACAGGGCTCCAGCTCACTAACCGTGAGATCATGACCTAAGCCAAAGTCGAATGCTTAACCGACTGAGCCACCCGGGCGCCTCTATTTTATTTTTACTTAGAGTACTTATTTTGAGTTCTGTTTTGTCTGTTGTAGTCACTGTTGCACATATTGTCCCTGTTTCATTATGTTTTATCTCATCCCTAATATCTTTATTTTTTTCTTTAATTTTAGGTGAGTTTCAAAGAAACAGTAAAGATTTGAGTTTTGGTTTTGATCAAAATATAATATTTATCATGTCTTTACATTCATTCATTCATTCATTTATTTATTTATTTATTTATTTATTTATTTATTTATTTAAATACAGTATTTTGGGGGCCCTTGGGTGGCCCAGTCAGTTAAGCTTCAGACTTTGGATCAAGTCATGATCTCACAGTTTGTGGGTTTGAGCCCTGTGTTGGGTGCTGTGCTGACAGCTCAGAGCCTGGAGCCTGCTTCAGTTTCTGTGTCTCCCTCTCTCTCTGTCTCTCCCCTGCTTGCACTCTGTCTCTCTCTCATTTGGACTATGTCTAGAAAAAAGGTAGAAATCCAGTGATCTAGTCTAATCCTTGTATGATAGAGATGAGGAAACTGTATCTTTTAACGCTAACGGTCATATACAAGGTCGTAAGTCACAATAAGACAGTTGGAATCAGAGCAGTGGTGTGCCCTGATATCTAAGATCAAGTTTTAGTTATTCCATTTGTCAGAATGTGGCTGGGAATACATGCTTACTAGTTTCTGATAGGGAGTTAAGAGTGTTGTCAGTGTGGGAATAAGTATGACATGTGTTTAATTTTGGCCTTCCTCTTTTATCCTGTAGAGGATAAAACATAACCAGTAAACAAATGGAGAGAAGTCAAGAAATTGGTGATTTCTCTATCAGTCTTGAGAGTCTGTGCCCAGGGACTTGATGTTTAGGGAAACCATCTGCTCTGTATCTTTATTATTGCCTTAGTTAGACTGTCTGTGTCTATGACGACCTTTATGCCCTGGAATTTTGTATAGCTGCCATACTTAGCATATATATCTTTTAGAGATCCAAGTTTTTCACTTTTTTTTCCTGTTGCCTTTTGCTCATATTAATGTCCCATGTTCATCTTTTACTTCTTTTGTTCAGACTCTTCAAATGTACTTCATATAGTGTCTATTTTAGTGTCATTTTACCTATGCTTTATCTCATCTAAATGATATTCTTAGTTTTTTTGTATTTTATCCTGGTTACTTACAATTTTTAAAATTTTACTTTTAATTCATATTATTACTTTAGTTTTACTCTGGCTTTTTATACCTTAATTATTTTATTTTAGTTTTATTTCATATTGTGTTGTTCAGTATATTTTTAGCTTTCCATGTATTTTGCTTACTTGGCTTTATCAATGGACAAGAGGAGGCAGAGAACTAAAGGGAACTTACATGAGAATAAGTTGGTTTCCATTGATCCTCTTCTAGAATCTTAAAAAATTTTTTAAAAATCTTTATTCATTTTTGAGAGAGATACAGAGCGTTAGCAGGGGAGAGACAGAGAGAGAGGGAGACACAGAATCCGAAGTAGGCTCCAGGCTCTGAGCTCTCTGTACAAAGTCCAACGCTAGGCTCGAACTTACGAACTGTGAGATCATGACCTGAGCCAAAGTCCGATGCTTAACTAACTGAGCCAGCCAGGCGCCCTGATCCTCTTCCAGATTCTATAAAATGACTCCACATTGTCCCTCCATCTAAACCATAGGCAACCTCTATTCAATTTTGTTGTTTCTGTAGATTGCTGTAGATTGTTGATTCTGTAGATTTCTTTATATATTATAGATAGATGAGATTGCAAAACACAGTCCCTTATAAGATATGTGGTGTGTGAATTTTTTCTGCTGTAAATGCTTTTATAATTACCTATACTGGTGCTCCTGTGTTTTCATGTAAGTTTACTTGCTTTTGGTCCCAAGAGTATCCTTTGGTGTTTCTTATAAGATGGCTCTGTTAATATCAGGTTCTCAGTTTTTCTTTACCTGGGAAAAAATTTCTTTTGCCTTTATATTTGAAACAGTTTTATCTATGGCCCCCATTGTTGCTGATGAGATGTCAGCTGTTGACCTATATTGGTTTTCTTTGCATGTAGCAATTCTTATCACTGTTTATTTTAAGATACTCTTTGCCTTTCAACCTTTTTTATCATGATGTTATAGATATGGAGCCTTTTTGGTGAGCTCCATAAAGATTGCTATTGTTTCTTCATTATCTCTGTGATGGAATTCAAAACCACCTTCTATCTCAAGGCTCTCTGCACTCAAGTCCCAAGTTGCCTTTCCAGATAAACTTCCCACTTCTCCCTTTATGAAGCCTTCATAATAATTTCTTTTTTTTTAATTCAATTTACTTTTTATTAATCATAGCCAGGGTAATCCCATTTGGCCATGTTCATATATGCCAATCCTTTGCAGGAACATAGTTATCCACATTTATCTTAATTCTTAATTCTTCTTATCTTGCAAAAGGTAGCTTACATAGTTTACCTGTAATCCTCAGGAACTAGAGCCTCCTCTGGAGAGATTATCTCTGTCTTGTATTTTCTCCAAGAAGTCTTTACAGAATCACTCCTCTGATACTTCTCTGGAGCTTTCTCATATTGTTAGTCATTCCATTTTCAATGCCATATGTCAACAACTAAATTTAAGCCTCTTGAAGACAGCATTAATTATTATTTATTTTTTATTCTCCAATATAAAAAGGCGAGTGTTTAGAGGTACAGTGTACATGATAATTAAAAATGGTGATACAAATCTATAAGGCATAAACTAATTACTTTCAAAAATTTAATTTTTTGTTCATTTTGATATTTTCACTTGCTAGTTTATCGTAAATAGTTGGCTAAGTTTCTTATTGTTTGATATTTAAGTCAGAAGAAATTAAATTCATAGATTATTTAAAATCACTTTTTGTGGTGTTGATTTGTGTGATCATTTAAAAATTTTGTTGACTAATTCCCAAGATGTCACTGGTATCTGAAATTTTTCTGATCTTGATGTTTACCCAAATATTTACATATTTTCTCTTACCTTATACTCAGGAAAATTCATTGCCCCTCCCAAATCTCCATGGCTTACAGTCTTGCATAAATTCTAAACAAGACAACAATATTGTCCGATTCTGAAATTAGGATGTAAAACTTTAGAAACAATTTCGATTTGAACCAGAATGCAATAAATCATTTTGGAGATATATTTTTGGAAAGAACCATGTTGGAATTTTGGTAACTCAAGTATTTATGGAAACAATACAATAAAAATATAGATGAGGAAAACTCAGATGTTCAAAATATTTATATATATCCTTCCCACTTTCCCACTTCCCCTAAAATAATCTGATATTAGTATTTGGGTGATGTTTATAAAGTCAGTTTTATTTAAAGTAAATTTTTGCTGAATGAAATCTTTGTTACTCAATCTATTTTATATATGTTCTGCCAATATTAAATGACATTTTGAAATGTCAATAAGATTCAGGCTTCAGGCAAATTTAATTTTAATCTATACTTTAATTCAGAAGAAAAATATTTTTAACATACTAAGTCATGATTGTTTTTTATTTTTATTTTCTTAAACCATCAATAAAAAGACATAGGTAGATATAGTTAGAGGTATACAAGTACAGATGTATATCTTTGGAAGTCACAGGATCCTTTGAAAAATACTCTGCACCTCTTGACCTTGAAAAAACATTTACTGGAGTTCAACTATGTTAGAACATTGAACTATTGACAGAACTATTTCAGAACAAGAGTCTACAATGCACAGTCCATGCCCCCAACAAGCTATGGTCACATGTGCAGGGAAGAAGAGACATTAACATCACCAATTCTAAAAAGGAAGCCATCGGAGTATGAGAAGAGCAGTCTAGCTTATCTGCAGATATCATATTTCTTACAGAGAAATAGATCTCTAAGCTGACAATAATATTCTCAACATCATTAGTGCATGGAAAGGAAGGCAGAAACAGCTGTGCCATAATCAGTGCTGGTGGAGGTGAGGGTCAAACTGAAAATCCATAAGTGAATTTACCTTGTCAACCAATGAAATGACAAACTTTGACATCCAGGAATATCCTACAGTACGTACAGCGGGCTAGCTAAGGTAGGGTACGTCCAATTTGTTCTAGATGTTTGGCATTTCCTCAGCTAGCTTCAGGCTTCAACAAGGTAAAAGAGAAACCTTGCATCTGATGTAGATTCCTTTTGACCCTTCAAAATTAATAAAATACATAATGTAGTAATGAATAAAAACAGGATATATGTATGTAGGCATGTATTTCTAGCTAAAAGATCTGAAAATTAACTCTCAAAAGTTGTAGTCTCTCAGTTTCTAATGACAGGCAAACTGTAATCTTCCTAAATTAGGGCAAACAATGAAATATGTTAATAGAAATAAATAAGATGGAGTTCTTAAAACTAGAGAAACCAGCATGGTCGCTTAAAAGAAATAATTTTCCATATAACAGGTTTAACCTAAGATATATAAGAATGTGAAGATATTATCTTATTGTTTTAATTGATGTTTATATCTCAGTTTTTCATTACCACAAATTTACCATGACATCCACTTATTATTTCAGAGTTCTGTAGGTCAAAAATCCAGGCAGGCTTTACTGGGTTCCCTGCTCCTAATCTCACAAAGCCTTAAATCAAGATCTTGGCTGAGCTGGACTGCTAACTGGAGCCTCTGGGGAATAATTAGCTTCCAAGGCCATTTGGGTATTGTAAGAATTCAGGTCTTTAATACTGTTGGTTTGAGTTTCAAGTTTCCTTGATGGCTTTCACCTGGGACTACTCTTTGTTCTTAGTACTGCTCATATTCCTTCTCATGTGCTGCTTCTATTTTCAGAGAAGGCAACAGCTCATAGAACCCTTCTCATGCTTTGAATCGCTCTCCCTTGAGAAAATTCTCTGCTTTTAAAGAACTCTTGTGATTAGATTGGGCCCACCTGATCGTCTTTCTCTGCTCACAGATACTCTACATTGTCCTGCAGGACTTCACTTATAAACACAAGTTGTAAGGTAAAATTATTGAATTTATTTTTTTTAATGTTTATTTATTTTTGAGAGAGGGAAAGAGCACAAGCCAAGTAGAGGAAGAGAGACAGGGAGACACAGAATCCCAAGCGGGCTCCAGGCCTGTGATGTCAGCACAGAGCCCATGTGGGGCTCGAACTCACAAACTTTGAGGTGATGACCTGAGGTGAAGTCGGATGCTTAATCAACTGAGCCACCTGGGCACCCCAAAAATTATTGAACTTAAAAAGGTGAAAGCACAACATTAAATCAAACACAAAGCCCTATTGAGTGTGGGACTCTGTGCAACTGTACAAGTATGCACACCCATGAAGCTGGGTTGGGTAGGAGAAACGAAATAATGCTCTCCAAATTTGTGTAAGAATGTTGAAATTGTGTATTTTGGGTGGCCAAGAAAATTACAGAACATGGTGTTATAAATTTCAAACCATCCAACAAAAGGGTGTGGAATGGCAAATGAAACTGTTTCAAAATAATTATAAATCACTATGGACTGAAATGATTGATTCTGTGTTCATGGTATTGTCTCTAGAGAGACTCAAGGTCAGACTTGTGACTCAGTCAGAAAAAGGTGAATTTAAAATTTGTCAGATTTTATTTCTTTAATTAGAAAAATCTGAACAAAAATGAAAAATAAAGTATATATTAATGTAGGTTGGTACTTGCATAGAAATAGCAGTCTTTGTATATAGATGCAAATGTATAAAAAATTAAAATTAGTTCTAATCTCTAATGATGTCTGTTGAAAAAGAAGCAAGAAAGAACTCAAATATGGGATTGCTATACCAAAATTCAAAGGAACAATAAAATCAATTAATCTTTAATACATAAATTCATGTTTTTGAGACCTTGAAATACTGTAGCTGTTGCAAATTAATCCTAAAAGTTTTTATGCATAATGCAAAAAATGTAATGTTAAGCAAACCCCCAATTTTCAGCTTTTTTAATTTAATAGCCACAATATAGTAAATAATATCCTTCATGAGTGTAGGGAATTTAAAAAAAAATAATGTTTATTTATTTATGAGAGACAGAGTGTTAGCAGGGAAGGGGCAGAGAATGAGAGGGAGACACAGAATCCAAAGCAGGCTCCAGGCTCTGAGCTGTTAGCACAGAGCCTGACATAGGGCTCGAACTCACAAGCTGCAAGATCATGACTTGAGCTGAAGTTGGATGCTTAACCGACTGAGCCACCCAGGCGACCCAGTTGTAGGAAATTTTTGATAACATTTAGTGATTATATAGGGGTGAAAAGTAAATCCTGGCAGGACAGAAAAAGAGGGAAACTTTTTTTTTTCCTCTCATTTTTGCTGAGATATAGTTGACATTTAACACTGTGTAAATTTAAGATGTGCCATGCAACGATTTGATGCAGATATATTGCAAAATAATTACTAGAGTAGGATTAGTTAACACCTCCATTACCTCATAATTATCATTTCAGTTTTTATGGTGAGAACATTTCAGATTTACTCTATTAGACACTTTCAAGTATATAATACAGTATTGTCAACTATAATCACCAAACTGTATGTTAGATCCTGAGAACTTATTTATCCTAGTACTGTAAGTCTTACCCTTTGAACAATCTCCCTGTTTTCCCCACTCCATCTCTCGTGGAAACTACCATTCTACTGTCAGTTTCTATGATTTTGGCTTTTTTGTATTCCAAATATCAGTGAGTTCATACTATTTTTCTCTGTATGACTTGTTTCACTTAGCATAGTGCCCACAAGGTCCATGTCATAAATAACAGAATTTTCTTATTTCTCATGGCTTTATAGTATTCCATTATATAGATAGACTACATTTTATTTACCCCTTTATTCCTAGACAGACACTTAGGTTGTTAACTGTCTCTTTGCTATTTGAATAATTCTGCAATGGAACATGGGAGTGCAGATAGCTCTTTAGGAAACTGATTTCATTTCCTTTGCATATACAGTCAGAAGTTGGATTGCTGGATAATATGGTAGTTCTATTTAATTTTTTGAGAAACCTCCATACTGTTTTCCATAGCGGCTGCGTCAATTAACATTATTGGTAAATAGTGCACAGGAGTTACCTTTTCTCTACATCCTTGCTGACACTTGTTGTATCTTGTCTTTTTGATAACCAGTCCAACAGATGTGAACTGATACCTCGTTGTGGCTTTAATGTGCATTTCCTTGAAGGTTACTGATGTTGAACATCTTTTCAGGCACCTGTTGCCCATTTGTTTATATTCTTTGGGAAAAAAAACATGTTAGTTCCTCTGTCCACTTTTTAATTGCCCTGGTTTGTTTTTTGCTGTTGAGTTGTATGAGTTCTTTATATCTTTTGGGTATTAGCCTCTTATAAAATATGTAATTTGTAAATATCTTCTCCTATACTGAAGGTTGCATTTTCATTGTGGTTATGGTTTCTTTTGATGAGCGGAAGCATTTAAGTTTGAGGTACCCTCACTTATTAATTTCTGCTTTTGTTGCTTATGTTTTGGTGCCATGCCCAAGAAATCATTGCCAAGACCAATGTGAAGGAGTATTTTTTTTTTATTCTAGGAATTTTACAGTTTGGGTTCTTATTTTTGTCTTCAATCCATTTTGAGTTATTTTTTGGGTGAGTGATATAAGATAGGGATCCAGTTTCATTCTTTTGCATGTGATTGTACATTTTCCCAAGGGTTATTTATTGAAGAGATCATCCTTTCTTTTTTTATTTATTTTTTATTTTTTTTAACGTTTTTATTTTATTTTTGAGAGACATAGAGACAGAGTATGAGCAAGGCAAAGGCAGAGAGAGAGGGGGACACAGAATCTAAGCAGGCTTCAGGCTCTGAGCCATCAGCACAGAACCCGACGCGGAGCTCGAACTCACAGACCATGAGATCATGACCTGAGCTGAAGTTGGCCGCCTAACCGACTGAGCCACCCAGGCGCCCCAAGATCATCCTTTCTATATCAGAGAAATATGTAATTGGAATTTTTATAGGGATTGCATTGAGTCTGTAGATGGCTTTGTGTAATACAGACATTTTCGTAGTATTAATTTTTTTGGTCTTTGCACACTGGACATATTACCCCTTATTTGTGTCTTCTTCAATTTCTTTCATCAAAATCATACAGTTTTAAGTAACAGATCTTTCACCTACTTAGTTAAATTTATTTCTAACTATTTTCTTGTGGTTGATGATATTGTGAATGGAATTGTTTTATTTTTTTGTCAGATTGTTCACTGTTGCTATGTAGAAATGCAACTGCATTTGGTTTTGTGAATATAATATTTTCTTTTATTTTTTAGAAATGTTTTATATAAGAATATGCCATCTGCAAACAAAGAGAATTTTACTTTTTTAATTTGGATGCTTTTTTCTTTCTTTTTCTTGTCTGATTGCTCTGCCTAAGTCTTCTAATTCTTATGTTGAATAGGAGTGGTAAAGGTGGGCATTCTTATTTTGTTTTTGATCTTAGAGTAAAAGCTTCAAACTTGTAGCCAATGGATATAAATGTTGGTTGTGGGCTTGTCATATATGCCCTTTATTATCTTGAAGTACAGTGCCTCTATATCAGATTCGTTGAGAGTTTTTATCCTGAAAATGCTTAATTTTTTTTTCGAATTATTTTTCTGCATCTATTGAGATGATCACAAGAATCTTGTCTTTCATTCTGTGGTCGTGTGTATCCATGTTGAACCATGCTTACATCTCAGGGATGAGTCTTAACTTGATCATGGTATATGTATCTTTCAATGTGCAGTTGAATTAGGTTTGCTAATTTTTTGTTGCAAACTTTTGCATCTGTATTCATTAGAATATTGGCCTATAGTTTTGTAGTATTGTCCTTGTCTGGTTTTGGTATCAGAGTAATGCTGACCTCATAAATCGAATTTGGAAGTATGCCCTCCTCTTGAGTATTTTGGAAGAGTTTGAGAAGAATTTGTGTTACTTCTTTAAATGTTTGATAGAATTAGCCAGGGAAATCACGTGGTCCTGGACTTTTCTTTTTGGGAAGTTTTTGATTATGGATTCAATTTTTGTTCAGATTTTCTATTTTTTCATGATTCAGTGTTGCTAGGTTGCATGTTTCCAGAATTTACCCATTTCTTCTGTGTTACCAATTTATTGGCTTATACTTTTTCAAAGGAGTCCCATGGTCATTTGTGTTTCTGTCATATAGTTGTGATGTCTCCTCTTTCATTGCTGATGTTATTTGATTTCTCTCTCTCTCTCTTTTTTTGTTAATTTTGTTTATGTTTAAAAAAGCTCAATTTTTGTTGACATTTTTTTGTTATTATTTTATTTCACTTATTTCTTCTCCGATCCTTGCTATTTTCCTTCTGCTACCTTTGGGCTTAGGTTATTCCTCTTTTTTCTAGGACTTTGGGTTGTAATGTTAAGATTCCTTATTCATTTATCATTTTCATTTATTTCAGTATCTTTTTTGATTTCCCTTTTGATATTTCCTTTGATTCATTGTTTTTCGAAATGTGTGAAGTTTCACTGTTTGTGAATTTTCCCTATTTTTCTTTTGTTTGAATTCCAGTTTCATATAACTGTGTTCAGAAAAGATATTTGGCATGATTCTAGCTTTCTTAAATTTGCTGAGGCTTGTGTTGTGACCCATCACTGTCAGGAGAATACACAGAGGGCTGGCCACAGAGAGGGCGTGTATGTGAGTAAGTCACATGGGGCACCGAGGGTGTCCATATGCTAGTTGGGGGGTCCACAGACGAGGCATCCCTAGTGGCTCCTGAGTGGGTTTCTTGATGGAGTCTGCAGCACAGTTACTAGGATCCATACCCTTTAATGCTTCCAAGAGTCCATCTGTGGCTCTTTCAGATTCTTTCCGCTTCCCAGTCATGAAGCTCATGACTCAGTACTCTCGGTGGAGTAAAGAGAAATAGTCCTCTTTGGAACATGTGGCACTCATATTCTCTCACTTTCTCCTGTGCAAGAAATCTCAGGCTAAGGAAGTTTCGCTTGGCACTGAACTGTGCTGCCTTGGGTAAAGGATGATGGTAAAGTTAAACTTCCTTTCACCCTCTCCAATACATCCAAACTTATGTATATATACATATATATATATATATATATATATATATTTTTTTTCTTTTTTCCTCTTATGGTGTGCTGGAATTTCTCTGCTGGAAACCTATATTTCCACTAAAGCTCTCTTGTCCATGGGTGATTGTCTAAGACAGTGTTTTCCAAGGGGTTACAGACTACAGCTGGGAGACCTGGAGCTGGTTAATGGGACACTGAGGGCTCACAGTGGGGACCAAGTTCTGTATGCTTATTACCTGGTGCTCAGGTGGGCAAGACTCCTCCTAGGTGTGTGTACCTGGATCCTACAGCTCACACAAAGACACTTTTGTCCTTGGATGGATGCCAGATTACTGTTGAGGAGGTATGATGAGGGACATCTTCTTCAGCCATGTTGCTGATGTTCCTTTGAGGGAAATTTTCTTAGTTTGGCAACTGCTGTTTACTTAAGTAATATTGTATATGAGGGCAAATTTAGGAATAGAAGAGAATGGTGCCTACTATCACCACTACGACTTAACATATGCTCAGTTCTGTCTAATTCTGTAAGAAAAGAAAAGGAAATAAGAAATGTCAGAATTGAAAAAGAAAAAAAAAAAAACTGTTGTGTTAAATATGCTTATCTCCTAGAAAAAGTAATATAACCAGTAAATCATTAGCACTTATAAAAGCATTTAATAAAGTTTCAATTAAAATATTTTTACACAAAATAATTACTATAACAACAGCAAAAAAACAGAATTAAAAATAAAGATTTTTTTGTAATAGCAACAAAACCTATAAAGCCTATTACACTTTGACTTATATAGGATCAGAAAGGAAAGAGAGAGAGAGAGAGGGAGGGAGAGTGGAAAGGAGGGAGAAACAGAGGACATCAGTGGGGAAAGGTGAATAACTCAGTAGATCATTTTCCAAAAATGGCCTCAACAGTATCTTCTGTCCCACATGTCCTGCATTGTGACCTGTGACTGAATGGGTAATTAAAGGAGAGAAAACCCAAAGCGCTTTCAAGCATTATGAAGTGATGTTCAAACTCAGTAATTAAAGACAGATTAAAGTAATAATGAAGTATCGCATTGTGCCCATCCGATTGGCATTGAGTGCAAAGTTGCATAGCCCCATTTGGTAGGGGAGTGAACACAGAGAAGCTCTCATTCAGGGTGGGGATGGGGGAGCATATCCAGTGAATATGGCAGTCCAGAGTCAAATTAACCACATGGATACTCTTTTTGACCCAATAATCTACCCCGCACAGAAGGACTGAAAAGGAAACAAGAAAATGTTTATTGCAGTTTTGTTTGTAGCAGTGGGCATGTGGAGGCACTTGGTAGAGTATTATTAGGGCTTGTTTAGGTAAAGTGTGGAGGATACACTCTCTAGAACATGAAACAGCAGTTGGGTGCTTGGCAATGTAAATAGACCTAAACACAGTGAAGGGTTTTTCTGTCTTTTTTTTTTTTTTTTTAAGAAATGAAATAGGTTGTTAGGCAAATATCATTCATGTAAAATAAAAATACAAGCATACAGAACTCTAATGTACATTTTACAGAAGCCAATTATAAAATTATATTAAATATATTAGGATGTTTGCACAGAGAAATTGAAGTAGAAACTGGGTATATTGATCATAAAGAAACAAAACAAAACGGAACCATGATAAAATTTAGATAGGAGGTGAGAGGATGAATTAACAGTCTACTGCTTATGAGATTAAAAACAAATTTATGCGTTTCTCTCAAGGCTAAGCAAATATTAATTGACAAGATATACGCTCATTTCTTTCTGGCTATAAAATCTATTTATTTAACTGCTCAGTTGTGCCTCATTTTCCTGTTGTGTTTCCAAGGTATTGGCCAAGGTAAAGCCTCACAGACTTGCCTAAGCTACCCAGACAAGGCTGTTTCTTAGGTGTTTTTGTCCTCTACATCTAGCAATTGCATTTGGCCTAGCGCCTAGAACAGATTGGAACCCATTGTTCTTGTTCATTTTATCTCTCATATTATTTTTGAGGATGAGGACATTCTTAGCATACTAGGCAAGTGGATTCTAGTCACCTTTGTAGAATGCTAAAATTGGAAGAAAAATCAATGAATAACAAAAAAAGAGCCAAAGCTTTTCAAACTGTAGTTCTGCCGATAAACAGGGGATTCAGTAACCCTCCATCCCCACCTTTACAGAGATCAGTTTCTTATATTGTACCTACTGGATTACATGTACAATTTTGCTAAAAAAGTGCCTGTTTCTACAAATATGTTAGGGCATTTACTTTGTGCTAGAAATTGTGTAAGTAGGCATAACCCTTTCTATTTGAGAGAGCATTTAAAAAAATTACATATCCTTCTTCTCTCTTCTTTTTCCCAACATTTACAGAGTGCCTTATAATGTACCTGACTCTTTAGGAATAGTAGCAACACATTTTTTAATATTATGCAAATTCTTAGCCATCAAGACTGAGAAAAACACACAAATTATTATGATTGATTTTTTGAGCATGTCTAGTTACAGAAGTGCAAATGTGGAAGTCAAGGGCTGTGGATTTTCACGTCAGGGTCCTGACAGCATTCAATTGTTGATAATAATAAACATATCAATGTTCTCATAAGTTCTCTAGCAAAATGTTATGGTACTTTAAGCAATAAAAGAATTAGAAGTAGAGAGAGATTAGGTAGATAGGTAGGTACATAGTATATAGGAAGAGAGGTGGCAAGAGGAGACAGAAAATCATCATTAAATGCCCACCTCATTTCAGTTACTATCTCAAAGTTTATGCTGTTATCTTTTTTTTCTTTTTTCTTTTTTTTATCTATACACGAGGAAATCTTTAAGACTCTAGGGGGTTCCATAATTTGTATATTGTTGATAGCGCTGCTATAAACATTGGGCCTTACTTAAGGAGGGCACTTGTTGAGATGAGCACTGGGTATTTAAGTAATGAATCTCTAAGTTCTACTCCTGAAATCAATATTATAATATATGTTAACTATTGTAAATTTAAATAAAAAAAAGAAGACTCTAGGGGGTTCAGTAATGTTTTGAGCGTTACAAAGCACATGAGTGGAAGAACAGTGTTCTCCAAAGTTACTTACAGCATTTCTCACATGCCAGCAGCAATATCATCATCTGGGAGATGGTTACAAATGAGAATTTCAGGACTCACTCCTAACCTCCTGCATAAGAATCTGTGGGATTGGGTCCACAAAACTGTCTTTAAACAAGCTCTCCACATGATTTTAATGCACACTAAATTTTGAAATTCTCTTACCTAGAACTATACTGATTTTCCTTAGTATATGTGGTCTCTCCATTATGTTAAAAAAAAATTCTACAAGCCGCCTTTATGTTCTTTCTAGAATATTTAAACATTTCTAACCTGTAAAGCATTATAAGGACACAACAGACGAAGGGAGACTAGAAATATCTCATATGATATTATTTTTTCATTGATTTTTCTAAAGATGATAAAAAGTACTGCTTGAATAACTTACTTTATTATGCAGGGAAGTCCAATGCATATTTGTATTAGAAAGCATAGGGAATTATATCTTTTAAATGATTGTTGTTTAAGGAGAAATATCCTGAATCCACTTAAGCCAAAGTTAGGATTGAAAATTCAGTACGTTTCTCATATGAACTGATGTGGTTGCCCACCTCTCATTAGTCCATTAGTTCCAGGATTAATTGTGCCTTTAAGTTCTCTGTTAAGTAGTGAATGTTTAATGTTCAACTGCGTGCAAAGTGTAATTCCATTTGCAGCGGTTGCCAGTGTGATATTAGTCTTCTCGTTCATGAATTTCCCTTTAGCTGTGGTCATATTTTTAGTGTGATACATTGGATTTTCATATGCTCATGTAGGATATGGAAATCTTGAACAGCTGATTACTGAGAGTTTGCTATAAGTAATTGCGGATCACACAGTGGCTTCAACATAGTGAGGCTGAGCTACTAGCAAATTTGGGAGGCTGACCAAATTTTTAAAGACTTTCTCACAATAAATATAGAGAAACAAAAGCATTGTAATTTGAATGGACACTAGTCCACTGTGGATACTAATCCACTGACTTATACTCCATTCAGGTTGACCCAGTACACAAATCATTACTATGTTTTAATTATGCTGAGATGTTATAATCATTGCAGTTTTAATGAGTGATAGTCTATAGAACGTCCTTCACAATTTCAAGGTTGTAATTCCAAAAATTCCTTTTATACTTCCACATATCAAAATCCAGTTCCTTAAAAAAATATAGCCACAGAGTCCTTTTAATAACCTATGAATAATCTATATTAATGTATATATCTGATCCCATTTTGTCAAAACTTATGATTGATATTATGTGTATATGTGTATCTATCAATTTATCTAGCTGTCAGATTTCTGTCATTCTAACATATATATGTGTGTCACAAAATATACACATATGTGTTATTTTCTTGTTTTAGTTTTCTTTAAACAGAAAAAAATATTTATAATTTTGGAACTGACTATTTTTTCTTTAATTTTGTTTACAATGTTTATTTATTTTTGAGAGAGAGAGAGAGAGAGAGAGAGAGAGAGAGAGGGAGAGAAAGAGAGATGATGATGAGCAGGGAAGGGGCAGAAAAAGAGGGAGACAGAATCTGAAGCAAGCTCCAGGCTCCGATCTGTCAGCACAGAGCCCGACACGGGGCTTGAACCCACAAACTGGTAGATCATGACCTGAGGTGAAGTCAGATGCTCAACTGACCAAGCCACCCAGGCGCCCCTGGAACTTGACTTCTTACATAATAATAAATCTTAAAAATTTTCCAGCTTAATGAAGTATGATTGACATATAAAAATTATACACTTGTCGTCTGTACCATGATTGTCTTAAATGCACAGTGTGATAATTTAATCTATGTATACGTTGTGAAATAATTACCACAAACTGATTAACACATCCATCACCTCACATATTTACCATTTTTTATAGCAATAACACATAAGGTCTACTCTCTAAGCAAATTTCTAGCATACAATGCAATATTATTAAGTTAGGCACCATGGTATACATTCGATTCCCAGAGTTTATTCATGTTATTGCTGAAAGTTTGTGTCCTTTGAATAACATCCCCCCATTTTCCCCACTTCTCAGTCTCGCAACTATAGTTTTATTCTCTGGTACTATGGGTTCAACTTCATTGATTTTGTGTGTAAGTTGAAATTATGCATTATTTGTCTTTCTGAGTCTGGCTTATTTTATTTGGCACGATGAAGAATTTTCTATATCAATACATTTAGATTATCTTATGGGATAAGACAGAAATTATGTTTTAATTTTTTTTTCTTATTGCCTAATTATAGAGATTAGGATTTAAAAAGTAGAATTGGTAATAGTCTGTCCACTTTCTTTTCTTTTTTTAAAAATTAAATTCTGTTATAGTTTTTCTCCCCTTTGAAAATGTTCAGGATTAATTTATACATTCAGTGTTTAGGGTTTACATGGTATATAGAATTTCAATAGTGAATTGAAAGATACAATTTAAATAGTCAACATGACTTTAGTAGAAGATGTTGACTTATTATAATTCTCTTTATGATATAGTAGGTGAGTACATTGTAATTAAAGTTCTCCCTTTGCCATTGTATTAGTAGGTGAAAGATAAACCTCTACTTGTGATCACTAAAAAACGAAAAGACTAATGAAAAATTGTTTGTATTAAATGGGTAACATTTGAAAGTAAGTCACTATCTGTGTTCTGATAAGCTTATGCAGCACACTTGACATTAACATTGTCATAAATTCATTAACTTGTTATATCCTGAACCCCATACCTGTTTCTTCAGCTTTCCCTGCAGTCCTGTGTGTAAACCCCCCAGATCCATGCTAGGGTTTAGAGGGAGCCATTAACAGCTATCTGGTCCAAGTCTGTTTAATCAAAGAGGAAAGTGGCCAGATCTGGGAAAATATTTTGTGCTAGGGCCAAGTAGACATTCAGAGAGGAGGAGTAAGGAAGGTCGATTTGTGCCATATCTGTATTTTCCCTTTTGTGCACACCAATAAATGGGCCTCTCATGGTGTTCAGTGTAAGTATTTAATTTGATGGAGCGGTGTGGATCAGCTGGGAGAGTGGTCAACGAACTTTCCATTAAAGACTAGAGAATAAATATTTAAGGCCATTCAGTCTCTTTGGCAACTACTCAGCTCTGCATTGTGGCTTGAAAACAGCTACAGACAATACATAAATGAACAGGCATGGCTGCATTCCAATGCAACTTTACTTATGGACCCAGAGATTTTAATTTCAGAGAATTTTCTTTTGCCATGAAATATTATTCTCCTTTTGATATTTTTTATGACTTAAAAATGTAAAAACTATTCTTAGCTCATGAACCACACAAAAACAGCACTTAAGTAAGTTTAAATATATAAAATGTTTGGCTTTAGTCCAAGGATTATATTCTGAAAGAGACACATTCTTCAAAAGAATTTATGGCTTAAATTGAAAGAAAGTGATACATGTCTAACAGGCATACTAGGTAAGATATAGGTATATTATGTCACACATAGCAATGTTTTTTCATGAAACATTTATTGATAGGGACTGTGGAGGAAAAATGTAAGATAAAATCTCAAGCCCTCCAGTATTTCACAATTTGATCTGAAGATCAGAAACAAATAGGAATGCAAGAACAAATGTGATACATATTGTGAAAGATGCACAAATTATTTTTGAATATAAGATAAATAAAATATGGTTAGTTTTAATTGACTGTAAGGCATTTCTTTATAGACACAGTAGTATATGAATTTTAAATAATGCATAGAAGTTCAAAATTAAAAAATAATATTTTAGACAGATCAAATAAGAGAAACAAAAGCATCGAAGTATTCGAAATGTATAGATACCACAATGGAATAAGTACATTGTTGTTTGCAATCTTACTTGAGAATTGATTACTGTATAGTATATGATAATCTGAAACGAGTTATTGACTTTTATGAATGAAAAATTAAATATGTACATAAATCATTGGTGGATACATCAAAAATAAATTAGATGGATTGTGATATTTAAGAAAGACCCAATTAGAAAAATGTTAATTCAGTCTTGGCAAGAGATACATGCTTATACTAGGACAATATCAGGAGAGATGTCGCCTTGCTGACTGGAGGTATTAACACTATTATTGGCATGTGTTTCAACCTTGCAGGTCAAGTGCACTTTCACATATGCTATCTCATTTAAATTCTAATGGATGCAGCAGACTAAGGAAATTAGGTGTCAATATTTCCTTTTTCTTGTAAGGAAATTTAAGTTCAGTTAAATAAAATATTGGATGCAAGGCACAACATTGGCAAATAATACAAATAGTGTGTTTGAATCTAACTCCACTATCTTTTTTCATCACTCAAATGTTCCCTAACAATATAAACTTTAGGTACATTCAGCTTAGCAGGTTAAAGAGAGTTCCTGAAAGTTAAAAATGTGGAAAATCTGAGATATAGATTTTAACGCATGCTATTATAGAGGTAGTAGCAGAAATAGGGAGAATTAATGAAATTTCCCCTGGGCAGAAAGTCTAAAGTTATAAGAATACTAAAAACTTTAATGGTTTTTTTTTCAGTGTTTGTGATGTGAAGTAAAAATGAAGTGAAAATATAGAGTGTTGAGTGCCAAGGCAGTAGTCTGCTTATTGGCTTTGGGGCACTGCATGATAAAATCCCTGATGAACACTGTATTATCCAAGTAGCATTTATGTGATCAGATGAGATAGGCACAAGCCAAGTGGGAGACTAAGAAGAAACAACCACAAGCAAAAACAACTTAAAGTAATTTTCTGTAGCTGTAGGGAACTGGAGAGGGCAGGAGCAGGCCAGTCAACCTTACATGCCACCATCAGCAGTCGGAGAAGTTCTCAAAGACAGCTGCTTGTCTTACATAATACTACAAATACCTGTATTTTATCAAACCTAATATAGCAATTTTTGTAAACTAGTAAGACAAAAACAGCTGCTAATTAAATATTAACAATATTTTTTCACATGGAATTTTATTGTATACTTAATGAAAGAGGTCTTGTGATGAATCTTGATTTATATATCTTTTTGTATGCATATACAAGTAAAAAGCATAAACATAGTAAATGCAAGATATCATTAAAATGATTTCCCATTCATAGTCTGATCTGCTGAGTCACTCTGCAACTTAGTATCATCTGCGGAAATAGCATCCTCTATGCAATTAGGAAGGTTCCTGATGCAGCATTTCATTGAGAAAAAAAAATGAGAGTATGTATGTTACATACTCTCAAATGGTGCAGAAATAGGTTATGATAGATAGATGATTGATAGATAATAGAATGACAAAAAAATTGTGGCATAGAGTTACTAATAAATGAATCTGAGTGCAGGCTGTTTGCAAGTTCTCTGACAATACTAACCCCTTGTGTATATATTTGAAACTACACATTTTGAATAATGGAATGATTTCAGATTTAGCAGGATTTGGGAGGCAGTATGGATCCTGAGTCTCATCAGATCTTCTAAACAATGTAGAAAGTAATGAGGAGAAATAACAAAAGAATACATGGATCACATCTCCAGCATAATAATTGGCAAGATATGTCTATGATCCTGAAATTATGTGTGGATGTTGCCAAGCCAATGACTGAACAGTTGTGAATCACCACCATATGAACTGAGTGGGAGGATTAAAAATGGGGGGAAGGAAGAATTGATATGGGCTATGGGAAGTAGAGCCCAGAAATCACCAACAAATGCTCACCTTCCGGTGAGGCAAAAAAAAAAAAAAAAATAGAGGAGATAGTATATGGACATGATAAAACTGGTAAAATTGAAAGGAAATTTTTATTGTTTCTAACCGTAGGTGACTAATAAAGCACTATTACTCATAATTCACAACGAAAATAAAGTGTTGTGTGATTCTAATTACTCGAAGAATCTAAAAATATATACTTCCTTCTAGAAATTCAAGATCACACCCTGAGGAATCACTTCAGTTAGACTTGTCTATGTTGGTCAGGACAAGAAAACTGTCAACGGAGAGTGTAAAGGACAGGAAAGAGAGAGATGTGTTAATGACAACATCAAGAAGTAGATATGTAATGAATATATATCAGTTAATGAGTATGTTTGAAACATATTAAAACTATTAAATAAGGAAGTAGAGTACTCTATTCTCTGGAAATTCAGTATCTCACACCTTTTCAAGAACAGACTAGATTTAGATAATATGAGGCCTCTGTACTTCAAATGTTTGAAGAAATGGGAGAATGAATTAAAAAGTCGAAGACAAAAAAAGATGCTGTGATGAAAGTTTATGCAGCTTTGTAGAAGAATGAAGAAATGAAGACTGTGATAATTTAAATATTCAGTAATTTCAAAAGCTCCTAAGGAGGGGATTGCTGAAAGGATGAGAAAACTGAAGAATTTTGGTATCGAATGCAAGCAAACAGAAAGAAAATATGAAAGAGAAGCCAAATGATATAAAAGGTAAAAGGAAAATGTTTAAAATCAATTTAATAGAAATTATAGAAGAGACAAGATGGGGTACTCAAATAATGTCTAGAAAGTTTTCAAAATTGGTATAAGATGTGGATCTTCAGATTCAAGTAGTATTATTAGACACAGTTAGGATAAATTAATAGCTAGACACAGTATCATGAAACAAACACCAAAGACAAGGGAAGACAGGAAATACAATTTGCTTTTAAAGGAATAGCAACTATTCTGACAACTGTATATTCATTGCAACTGTGAGAAAAAGATATTTGAACATAATCTTCAAGAGAATGAGAAAAATTACTCCAAAACTAAGATTTGCAATTACCCAAGGAATCCATTAAGAATTGAGAAAATTAAGGGGTACCTGGGTGGCTCAGTCAGTTAAGCGTCCAGCTCTTGGTTTCAGCTCAGGTCATGATCCCATGGTTCATGGGTTCAAACCCCACATAGAGCTCTGTGCTGACAGTCCAGACTCTGCTTGGGATTCTCTCTCCCTCACTTTCTGCCCCTCCCCAACTCACTCTGTCTCTGTGTCTCTCCTCTCTCAAACTAAATAAATAAATTTTTTTAAAAAATTAAGAAAAATGTATTATCAGATAAAAATAAGACAAACCTTAGAGATTTATACCAATTCTTTAGTATCTGATTCTTTTTTTAAATTTTTTTTTAACATTCATTTTTGAAAGTGAGAGAGACAGATCATGGGTGGGGAGGGGCAGAAAGTGGGAGACACTGAGTCAGAAGCAGGCTCCAGGCTCTGGACTGTCAGCACGGAGCCAGACGCAGGACTAGAATTCATGGACTGGGAGTTCATGACCTGAGCTGAAGTCAGATGCTAAACCATCCGAGCCACCCAGGCACCCAGTGTCAGATTCTTAATAAGGGAATGTTTTGTTCAATTTAAGATTTCATTAATTCTAATATTATAGTATGCACCAGTATTTTATGTTTATTATGAGGGAGAAAAGCTGCCTATTAAACTGTGACATATAAACAATTACAAAATTAATTATGATTTAAATATTAAAAAAGGGTATCAAAGCTAAATAAAATACAGTATTATAAGGAAAAGAGAAACTATCTCTGAAGGATTATATGAGATTAAGAAAGAATGGTTCCTATTGCTTTTTTTTTTTTTAATGTATATTTAGTTTTGAGAGATAGAGAACACAATCGGGCAGGGCAGAGAGAGAAGGAGACACAGAATCCCAAGCTCCATGCTCTGAGCTGTCAGCATAGAGCCTGATGTGGGGCTTGAAGTCATGAACCTCGAGATCATGACCTGTGCCGAAGTCAGATGTTTAACCAATTGAGCCACTCAGGTGCCCCAGAATGGTGCCTATATCAAAAATAAAATGTTAGTTATGTATATCCTGTTATTCCATTTTTGATTTTACATATGGATATAAATACATATATAAACATGTACACACTTAAAGAGGGCATATAAAAACATATATACGTGTATACAGTTACAGGGGGAGATAGATAAGTGAATATATGAAACAGTACAAAAATGTTTCTACATAATGTTAAAATTTTTCATATTTAAAATTTTAGAATATATTCAGACTTAAAGAAATATTGGGAAGAGTTTTCATGTATCTTACACCCAGGAGTCTCTGCTATCAGTATCTTACATCAGCATAGTATATTTGTGATAAATAAGAATACAAATAAAACCAATATTGGTACATGGTTATTAACCTAACTCTATTTTTAATTCATGTTTTCTAAGATTTTGCATAATGTACCCTCCGTTCCTTCTTTCCTTCCTGTTTTCTTTTTTTTTTTTAAGTTTATTTATTTATCTTGGGAGAGTGGGAGAGGGAGAGGGAGCACTGGTGGAGGGAGGTCAGAGCGAGTGTGAGAGAGAACCCCGAGCAGGGAGTGCAGAGCCTGGTGCAGGGCTCAAACTCATGAACCCTGAGATCAGGACCTGAGCTGAAGTCACAGTCAAGACACTTAATCCACTGAGCTGCCCAGATGCCCCTCTTTTGTCTTTTTTCTTGTTGTTACAGGATCCCATCAAGTGAAACACATTATATTTAGGTTTTAGTCTTTAGTCCTTTTTGTTTTTCTTAGACTTTCCTTGTTTTGATAATGTGGACGTGCTGGGGTTATTACTCAGGATGACAAGATTATACACAGTGCTTGGGTTGCTAAAATGTAACAGAGAGTTTTGGTGGGCTGCAGTTAAGCTTGGGAGCGTCGTGGGTCTCTTGGAATTCTGGAGGCCTGCTTAACCACTCCCACTGTGGAATGTGGACCCAGGGTGGCCCACCCAGGTGTTAGAGTCTGGGGAACTCTATTATCTATGCATTGTATACAAAGTTTAGCAAAACAATAGGACACAGAGACCCTTGTTGTATATCTCTGATTTGATTAATCTCTTGTGATTGTTCACCTTTATGTATGCACCCTTTGTTTTTGCTTAACTGAAATGTTATAGCCCTCTGTACACAAGTCAGCTGAGATTTGCGATTGGCATGGCACTGCAGTAAGTGAGGATACGAGGGAGGCGAATGAGGTCTTTGTCTGTAAACGTTGACCCCATGCTTTCTTGTCTCTTTTTTCATCTGTTGGCGCAGAGTTCGAGGAATATTAGTCAGGGAGTTGTGTTCAGTGTCCGTCATATCGGATCCTGGATGCAGGCATTCAGGATGACTGCTCGCTTTTGATGTCGCCTCGATTACCTAGTGTAGTTATTCTTTGTCAGTCTGCTCTGTAACATTGTAAAATTCTCCCCGCTCCCCTTGGTACTGTGCTCTTTGGAAGGAAGTCACCGTGTGAAGCTCAGACTCCTTAAATAGAAGGTTTGTCCCTCTCCTCCAGGACAGATTATCTCCATAAATTACACAGAAATCTCTGGGATGATTATGCTTATTCTCTCCCGTTTATTTATGCAATCATTTATTTTACCAGTATAGATTCCTGGGTATTAATTTTATAATCTAGATTATAATAAAATTACTATTTATTATTATTTATTGCTCAAAATTTTCCAGCTTTGGACTTTGAGAATTCTTTTTTGACCCAGCCCCTTTTGTTTATTTTACAGTTTCTTCTTCTTTTTTTTTCATGGCAATATAAGATGCTCCAGACTCATCTCTTATATTTTCTTTACCATCCTTAGAAGCAGTTGTTTCTCCGAGATATCCTACTTCTCTTTATTGGAAAATAGTATGAGAAACTAAGATCTGGGCAATGGGCATACTCATTGCTTGCAGGAATCTAATATAACTCATGTATTCAATACAATATTTTCTTTTTCTTTTTTTTTTTAACTCTTAAACACTTTCTCCCAATTGCTTAAAAATTCAGTTTATAATCAGACTTCTTTTTCTTCCACCTTGTGGTACCTAGGCTGAATACAAAGTGTATTTTATATTGATCATATTGAATGTCCATTTGTGAGTATGGAGTTTTTTTTTTTCTCCATTTGAAAGTTGCTTTCAATGTACATATCCTGAGTGCTCCACCAGAATCCAGAGTCTAGAGGAAAATTATCTCTTTACTTTGATATTCCTACAGTGTAGTATAAATTTTGACTCACCACCAGCATGTGGTAGGTACAGATTTTTTTTTTAATGTTTATTTATTTATTTTTGAGAGAGAAGGAGAAAGAGAGTGTGAGCAGGGGAGGGGAAGAGAGAGAGGGAGAGAGAGAGAATCCCAAGCAGACTCTCTACTGTCAGCACAGAACCCGATGTGAGGCTCCAACTCACAAACTGTGAGATCATGAGCCAGAATCAAGAGTTGGTTGCTTAACTAACTGAGCCACCCAGGCGCACCACCCTGGTTTTTGTTTTTCTTATAGCAGATCTAGTCACCCTTTTTTCTTACTCTCATTTCTGAACCACTGAATTGGCTCTGCATATCTACTTCCCTGACTTTAAATTTCCCTCTCATTATTTCATCTCTAAATTTATCTTTGGTTTAACAAGTGAATTCTTTTTAATATTTCCCCCAACCCCTGCAAAATGTGTAATTTGTAATAAGGAGAGTTTTTAGTTACCTTGCTTGCTCTATTTTTCGATCCAGAAGTCTCTATTCTAATGATTTACAGATTCCCCTTGTAATTCAGTAAACTGATATTGCTACTAATGAGAATGATAGAGAATAAGGGGAAAATTCCTTTTCAGTTAAAAAAATATGGAAATGTAAAGTGAATGCGAATTACTTTGGACTTAAAAATTCTAAAATCAGACTGAAGAATATGCAGTTTTTTTCTCCATAATAAACTATCCAAGATACATAATTGTTATTTATGGACTTGTTGAGGATGTCTTTAGTTCTTTATTTAGATACACAAAAAAATAGTGAACTATACATTTCACAGAATGCAATTCCATTTTCAGTTATAAATCAGATTAGCAAATTAATTTTCATTCCAGTTTTTTTAAACTGAGAGAAAACAATAAAAGTGATTAAAATTTTAGATATATATGATGTTTTAAAAATTTTTATATGTGCGTATATATGAATATAATGTCTATGTTTAAATATGTATATACATGTATATTTGGGTTACTGACTGAAAATATTTTACAGTATTCGTAGACCAGTAAAATACTTCTTACAAAATATTTTCAATATTTTATTTTAAATTTTTTTCCCAAAATATGCATTAAGAGGCTGAAATGAAATAGCTTTTATTATTTCCACCATACCTGATAACTTGAAGAAATTATATCACCTTAACTGCTGTCGTCACTCTGTTTTCCTAAGTACCCTATAGACTAGCCTTGAAAAAGAGGTCTTAGTGATACACAGAAAGTATTTGAAAATAAAAAAAAAAAAGTTATTTCCTTTTAATTTAACTATGCATTGAAGTATGAGCCTCGTTCACTGGCTATGTGTTTCACATGCAAACAAGAAGAAATGGGATGCATCCAGTGGAGGTTTACCCATCACTGATGGCTTAGCTTAATGTACCTGGCAGTAATAATACTTGCTTAAGATATGAAAAGCTAACACACTACATGAAATATTACAACAACAGGCTTAAAGGGATCAGTTTATACAAACAAGGAAATAGGATCACATAAATTATAAGTTTTAGACTTTTGTTGTTATTTCTGTACCTTTACAAGCTGTTTCTTTCCTTGACAGATAGCTTTCTTACCATTTTAAGAACAGTTATATTTTATCAAAGAAAGGAACTTTAGAATGAAATGTATGTTGGCTTTTACTTTTAACTTTGTGGCTTAGCCTTATATATGAAAAATAATTTCTTTTAAATAGTATCTGACTTTCTGTGAAAGGGCTATTGTCGTAGACTCTGGGTTTAAAGTTCTTTCTTGTCCAGCAAGAAAGTGGATGCAGGATTAAAATGTGAGAGATGGCTAATGTCTGGGAAAAGTCAAGAGTCCTGGTTAAGGGTCCTTGCTCCGTTTTTATTAGGATCAGAAGGCTTACAAGCATGGTGATGGACGTGCATAAAGAGACAATGAAACTGTGAACATTAACTCATGGATATAAGGAAAAGGAGGTCTTGAAGATATGTGGGGTTAGGGGATTGTGTTAATACAAAACAATATCCTTGTGCCAGGCTACAGGGTGGAAGATTGTTTACAGCAGACATGAAGCACCACCTCTGTTTATGTAAACTGGCTTAGAAGACAGGAAAGACCGAAGCTACCTCAGGGTCAACAAGGTACCTTTCTTTTGTTAATTAGGTCCACCTTAGGCAACTTTGCCCCTCAGTGGTCTATAGTCCTATTTACCTGTTTATATAATTTGGTCCTTCCTTCTTGTGAAAGCAGCTTTCTGCTAAATTGGGGGGCATATCCACCCTGAATACCTAATATTGTTTACCTCATATACCTTTATATTGGGGCCTCTGCCCGCCTTCTCCATGCCTGTTTACGTAATCTTATTTACTCAAACTTGAGTGTGAGCATCCTGTGGCTTTCTAATTCTTTTTGCCTTATTAGCCCATAAGTGCAGGCTCCAGAAAATTCCTAAGCTCATTCCCCGCAGGACATTCATTTGTAATGGTGAATATTTATAATTTAAAAAAATTCCTCTTTCTGTCTGATAAGATCTTCAGATTGGTGGAATTTTAATAATACTTACTTTCAGATTCCCTCAATAACCTGATCTACCTCATGATGGAGAGATAATTGCCTTGGGTCATAAGTGGAATCAAGTCACATCTGTTTTTTTAAAATATGATGTTTCAATTGATTTCAAATAAATAAAAAGTACCCAGTATGGCTTTTAAGAAACTTTAATTTATTTGTGAGATTTTTATTGTCCATATCCAAAATGTAACCAGAAGCCAATAAATCATAATGATGAGTTTTAGAGATAAATCAGTTAATCTTTCATTCCAAGTGGAAATGTTTTTCACCTGTATAATTTTTGTTTTTACTTTTCTATATTATTTTATTTTAACTATATTTTTAGCAAGAATTATTATTTCTTTTTCTTAGCCCAGTATCTGAGTTTAATAAGTCTAGGGCATTTTAAGCCACTTATAAAATTGTGATAAATTATATTTTGAATTTTACATATCTCCTCTCATAGATTAATTAAAATGTCTTGCTATATATTTTGTCATACATTTTAACATAATATACTTTCATATTGTTTCTTATGTTAATGTTTAAAAAAGTACACTTATCTTAATTGATGCCAACAGTATTTGATTAATTTAAATGGACATCTGCTGAAACAGATGAGAATTGAATTAATCAGCATATAAATAATAGATATCATTAAGAGCAAAAATAGCAAATATTTATTGAAAGGCTTTTAAAAGGAAGACTTTTACCTAATTTGAAGAAAACAAAGGAATTCAGTATGATAATATATTTTAGAATCATTTGGAAAGATCTACCTAAAACTAGAAACTGATTAAAAAAGAAAGATTGTTATTAAAGAACGAGTGATCACAAATGTGCAGAAGGATGGACAACATGCCGTTTCTGGAGAGACTGGTGCAGCCAGTCGAGGAGAGAATGTTGAAGCACTTCATCATAAGCCTCTTTGGAGGCCAGAGCTGGAGATCCAGCTGGACCATACCAAAGATGAGCTCTATCTCTATTTTCTAGGAGTAGGCTTAAGAAATATTTACCCATAGCAGAGCTTTTTAGAAGTGCATCAGAATTCATGAACATTTAATTAAAATTTTTAAATAATATATGATTAAACTGTGTTTGAAAGATTAAACACACTAAAATGTTTTTAATACCAAGTTATGCACCAGAGACTTCAAATTTATTATAAAATTTCCTGACTTGTTAACTTGGGTTGCTTTGAATTTGGTATATTTTGTCTGCTACTGTCATGACATTTGCTCAGATTCTTAGTCATTAGATGTTTATTACAAAGGTTTTAGTCCTCTACAGAAATTCTTCTTTAATTTTTTTTAATTCATTTATATTTGAAAGAGAGAAAGCACTAGTAGGGGAGGGACAGAGAGAGAGAGGGGGAAGCACAGAATCCAAAGCAGGGTCCAGGGTCTGAATTGTCAGCACAGAGCCCAACGCAGGGCTTGAAACCATGAACCATGAGATCACGACCTGAGCTGCAGTCTGACGCTTAACTGACTGAGCCACCCAGGCGCCCCACTACAGGAATTTTTCTAAAAATAATTTCTATTTATATTCATTCATAGAAAATAATGCAAGTCATGATAAACATATAGCCCATGCATGCAAAACTCAAATCAAAGCATTCTGGAGGATGGGGGATATTTGTTTGTTAATTTTATTTTTCAGCTTCCAGCTTCCAGAATACTATTCAGTAAATATTTGTGCTCAAGAAATACTTGTTAAAAAAAGAATGAACGTTTGGGCAAGGCTCAGTTTTTCAAGTTATGAAGATATCTTCTTCTTCTAGTATAATAGAGGTGCAATAAGTGGATTCATAATGTATTGAACTATGATAATACCAAAATATGGATGTCTTAACATTGTCATAACATTTTGTGCTTCTGACATAACTTTTATATTTATAATTTTCATGGTATACTAAATGATTTGATAGAAATTTGGAGATGGATGACTTAGTGTAAAATTTAAAAAGAAATTAAAAAATGGAAACTGGATATTTGTGGAATACAGCATAATCAGGCTCTAGATAAAATGACAAGTCATACTCTATTAGGATTAATTATTTCTTCATCTAGTTTAGATCTCTCTGATTGTGCCATTCAGAATTAAAAATAACATATCAAAACTTCTCACACAAAAAGAGAAGAATGTAAAGATAATTAGAGTATAATGATAGCTAATTGGTTTTTATTGTCGTGAGTATTTTCTTAGTTTATCATTGCTTCAATAATATTTAGAATTTAAGCTTAGAGTCAGAAGTGGAAAAGAGGAATAAATGCAGAAACAAAACTCCAATAGGAGTTAGAGAATTTATGATGAATTGTGAATCAGAGATTTTTAAATTTTGAGTTTTTCCATTTACATTTTTTCGGTCTTTTTCCCTGAAGTGGGGTGATGGGTCTTTAGGAGCACTTAAAGGGGTGATCATAGTCAAGTGCAATGAACTCTGTGTCTGGGCTTAGTGAATACTGGAGCTTCAGTGGTAGAGTGAATCAGTGCAATTTCCCATGGATAAAGGAAGCTTAGCCTTGCTTTTTATGTACACACCAAAGAATATAAGAGAACATGGGAGGCAGACTGATCCAAACAACACACATTCTTTTTTAAATTTTATTTTAATTTTTATTTGAGAGAGAGAGAACGAGGGAACATGAGTGGGGAAGAGGAGCAGAGGGAGAGAGAGAGAGAGCCAGAGACAGAGAGAGGATCTTAAGCAGGCTCCACTCTCTGTGTAGAGCCTGATGTGAGGCTTGATCCTATGATTGGGATCATGACCAGAGCTGAAATCGTGTTCAACGCTCAACCAAGTGAGCCACCTGGGCAACCCTGAATAAAGTGAATTCTATTCAGTTATGGCATTGTGAGAGAAAGTTTTTTGTTTTTGTTTTTTTTTAATGAAGATAATTTTACTCAAGGCAGCGCAATATACTTTTTTTTTAATGTTTATTTGTTTTTGAGACAGAGAGAGACAGAGCATGAGTGGGGGAGGGGCAGAGAGAGAGGGAGACACAGAATCCGAAGCTGGCTCCAGGCTCTGAACTGTCAGCACAGAGCCCAACCCAGGGCTCCAAGTCACGGACCGCAAGATCATGACCTGAGCCGAAGTTGGACGCTCAACCAACTGAGCCACCCAGGCACCCCACAATATACTTTTTAAAAGAAATGCTATATTCATCTTATGGTACTTGGATTTTCCAAGTATAAATGAAAAAAATTAATTGTTCTAAAAGAACAGAAAATGTGCTGTCTTTTGAACAACTTTATATGATATCAGAGACAAACATGACACACCCAATTAAATTGTTGAGTTTTAAATCAACCAGGCTAGTAAGCACTTTTCTCAGTTTATCATTGGTGCCTTGAGAACTTGTTGTCTTTTTATGTGACTTATAATGGCAGTCTCTTATTCCATGACTGCAATTATGTTTCTTAATATTGTTTCCCTTTTTAAATTTTTAACAAAATCACCATCAAAGACACTAATGGGTTATTCTCTTTTCAAACTAGTTCTTGGACTTTAATAGCTTCCACTCCTTTGAACTGTTGTTATTATTATTATAATTGTTATTGTTATTATTTTCTCCCTCATAAGGAAAATTATCAACCAATTATTTATGAAGATATTTCTCTCTCTCTCTCCCTGTCTCTCTCTCTGTGTCTCTCTTTTGAGTTACCTATTTAGAATGTCCTCTAAATTTATATAAAGGATAGTCTTGCAGTTTGAATTGGTTTTCAACATCAATTTATTTCTCCGTTCTCCTCCTTTTTTATTGCTCCCATTCCTTATGCTCAAGAATTCTTTATAAATATTTTCATTCTAAATGCTTTAAAAATTCAAGTGCAGAGTGGTACTTCTGGGACAAGATATTTGATTCCCTTGAATTGCTAAATTTTACTTTGAAATAAATCAATATAAAAAGGAGTCTATATCATCACTGGAAACTAGAAAAGTTCCTTCTAGCTGTCTGATATTTAAAAGAGTATTTTCCAAAAGAAAGGATGCAGGGTAAATTGGGGAACCCGATATATGTCAATGGGTACCTAAGGGAATTCCACTAGGTTACTGAGTAAAATCTTCCCATCTTCTCTCAGTACTCTCTGGAATGCTACCCACTTACATTCTATCAGAGTAGGTACCAGAGAGGACAGGGTACAGTGAGCTCAGTGGGGAGAAGTAAATTTTGCCGCTGTCAGAACTTTCAACCTACCTCACTGACTGTGGCAAGTGGTCACCCTAGAATCTGTATACAACTTGTTATCCAGGCCCACCTCCCACCCCCATGGGACGTTCCTTTTGATCTCTCCTTTCCGTCTGCCACCTCTGTCATACAAAAGCGTGCTTTTTCTGCTTCAGCTCACACTTACTATGGACCAAATATATCTGTCATGTGGTCAAAGAGGGTATTGCCTCTCCCTTTGGCAACACTGCTGAGACTTATTCTATTTGTTTGCATAATTATTTGATAAATGTCTGTTACACTAGAATGTAACTAGAATGAATTGTCATGAAGGTAGTGTTCTCATATGCTTTTGCTCAGCATTTCATAGCCAACACGTGCTGAGTATAAACAGACGATCAGTAAATACCTGTTGAAGGAAGAAAGGGTAGAGATAGGTTTTGAGATATCAGACGGGAAATACACTATAATAAACAACTTGAAACTGAGAATTATTGACCACCATAATTCCTTGCCACAGGCAATTTTTTCATTGTGTTATTCTTAGACTGCAGATTATTCATTCTCTCTTCCCACTGCTGCCTTAGGTATTAGTCTGCCAAATCTTCCTTTTCTTTGTGGAGCAAATAATCAGTTATTTATCTTGCTTTTTGTTTATTTTTTTGCTTTTGGATCTTCTTATTGTGACATGGCTGTTAGGTGAGAAGTGTTTCTCATTTACACTCATGATCATCACACACCTGTCTCCTAAATTTAGTTCTCTATTCTCCTGATAGAAATAATGCTGAAAAAGGGTAAAATCAGAGCAATAAATATTTTTTTTGTAAAAAGAATATATATAGTTTTAAAATCTAGATTTTTAAATACATTTATATATGTACAGATGCAAATATATTTAAAATATATTTTATAAGGGTGCCTGGGTGGCTCAGTTGGTTAGGCACTTGACTCTTGATTTTGGCTCAGGTCATGATATCAAGGTTCATGGTTTTGAGCCCCACTTTGGGCTGTATACTGACAGTGCATAGAGTCTGCTTAGGATTCTCTCTCCATTTCTCTCTGTCTCTCCCCTGTGCTCTCTCAAAATAAACAAACATTAAAAATAAAGTAAAATATATTTAATAATATATAGGTATGAAATTAAGAGCAGTTATCTCTGAATGGTGAATATTTTATATTACAGATATCTACAGTGTTTTATTTTTTTTAACTTTTATTTATTTATTTATTTATTTATTTATTTTTATTTTTGAGAGACAGAGAGAGACAGAGTGTGAGTGGGGGAGAGGCAGACAGAGTGGGAGACACAGAATCCAAAGCAGGCTCCAGGCTCTGAGCTGTCAGCACAGAGCCTGACACAGGTCTCAAACTCATGGACCACAAGATTATGACCTGAGCCGAAGTCAGACGCTAAACCGACTGAGCCACCCAGGTGCCCCTGGATATCTAGTTTTTAAAATTCCTCTGATGTGATACTTATGTAATAATCAAAAAGGTTACATTAAAAAAGCTTTTTTGAAAACTAAATTTTAATGATGATCTATTTTTCCTCTTATGTTTAAATTTTTTTTTTTTTGCCAAAGTATTCCCGGTATGTCTAGTTTGGTACAGATTTTTAAACATGACCTCAAATTATGTCAATTTTGAAATATTAGTAACTTTATTTACCCTGAAAACTAACACACCATTATGTAAAAATGCTTATATTATTTCTTATTTTCTCCCAACCAGAGATTTAATACTGGCTCTCCACTGTCCATATGGTTAGTGTCCACAAGTCACTAGTACTCCATGCATATATGATTTTTCTACTGACAAATCAAACATTAAAGAGGTAAGACAGGAGGTTTTTCCGTCCTCAGAGAGATTAGTCTATTTACTAATGAAACTATTCCATAGTTTCATACTAACTGGTACCTCCATACCTCTGTCTTATCTGAAACAGGGAGGTCTTTTTTCCACATGGATCCTGTATGGGGCAGTGGATTATTCATGCTTTGCTATGTCATTCACTGAATCTGCACCAGATCTTCTTTCTGCAGCCCTAGTATTAACTAGATTTTTCTAACCTTCCACAAGGGATGGGGGTGGGGAGAGGGGGTTTGCATGTCTGCTTCAAAGATAGATTGCAATGAATAAAAATACCACGAGGTGAAAGCCAGTGTCCTAAAGTAGGGGTTTTATAAGTAACTAATAATTTTTTCCAACCTAATAAAGTGAAGTTTCATTAATGAATTTTTATTAAAATGAAACAACAAACACCAAATTCAGAAGTGTTTACCTTTGGCTGCGTATGTGAGAGGAATATGCAATTGGTAACATATTGGTGATATTTTATCTCTTAATCCATGTAGAATGGCCGTATTGTGCTTTGTCAGATTATTCTTTCAGTTTTTTATATACCTAGAGTACCTTTTAATCATTTAAATTTTAAATGAAAATCTAACTAGTTAAACACATTGTGTGGGGATACTCTAAATGTATCAAAAGACATAATGAAAAAAACTAATATTTTTCATAGAATTTAAAATAATTGTTTGTGTTTTAACTAAAAAGTAAATGAAAATCAGGATAATATTTATGCCATATAAGGAAAACTGATTAATACTCATGAATTTATTTTTTGATTTTATTTTAAATTTTTTTGTATTTAAATTCTGTTCACCTGTTTTTTAAGTTAGTAATACATTCACGTGGTACAAAACTCAAAAAGTACAAAAGGAATAGTTACCTTAAAAGACTATAAAATACATAACTGATTTATAGAACTTGCCAAGAATGAATGGAGAAGAGAAATGAACAAACAATATGCAAAAGAAGGTATAATGGTTGATATACTCATGAAACTGATATGCAGATAGTTTTAATTAGGTCAGCCTTTTGTCCTCTCCATCCAGCGTTTAGAAATATGACATCATAATGAACTACCAAAATTAGAATAAATGCTTGTTATTCAGTTTAGTATTTAGTGTTCAGCATTATGAATTCAGGAAGTGCCTGTTTTATTTAGCCTGGAGCTAAGACTCATAGTTGTATCCCTATCTAGTCCTCTTCGACCCCTGTTACATCTTCTGTCCCAAAAGAGAAGTACTCATATCGTACATTGCTTCTTTGCTTCTCATTATTTATTTGCAAGGTCTTTCAAGGTTTCTGGTCCTTTCCATTTTAACATTCCTAGAATTTGAAAACATATATGAACATTCCTTTGGTACTGCAGAAGCTATTCTAGCTATTGCTTGAAGTGTTTTTCTTTTCCTTCAGATTCTTGAATATTAGCGCACTGTATCTTTCTATGTTGAAGTTGGTTTCTTCATTATTCCTTCCTCAAAATGTTCTCCTTTGGTCATGTTTCCCTTGGTGCACTAAGAGACTCCTTCCCCTGCTGATGAGCAGACCGTGTCATGAAGAGGGCACAGTGGGTAAAAGTGTGAATGCTGGGGCCATTTTGCTACAGATAAGCTCCATCTCTGCCTCCATTTCCTCAAATACAAAAAGCATATAAATTGACACTTTTCTCGTTTTATGGTTTTGAGGATTAAATTGGTTTGCCCATTTAAGACTTACTGATAACAGTAGTAATAGAAATTATAATGGTATTTCATATAGGTGTAATAAGCTCTTTATCCCTCACTTCTAATTCTCCTATCCCTGGTCACCTTGTATAAACTGGTTATATGTTGCAAGGATTAGCTACTTGTTGAACAGATTACAGAGGCAGAATGGGGTTTCCATTGATTTCAAATCATGTCTATTCACATTGCAGTGCAAGGAAATATCGTTTTCTTATTTTATATACAAAACCAAATGGCCTTTGCTGAAAACAAAATTTAGGAATTAAATCGTACATTTTATTGTGGTTGATGAATTTTTTTGGAATGTTAATAACTTAAGAGATATTTAAACACATAGGATGGTGAAGATTTTGTTTAATACAGGATGTCTCAAAGTTTTATAAAGTTTGAGAAGATCGACTATTAACATTTTTCATAACTGCTATTTTATGGAACATTTTTTGGCACATGTTTCTTCATCTCATGTAATATTAAGCCTATTTCTTAATATTAAGCCTGGAAAAGTTCAGAAAACATTTAAACAATTAATATTGAAGGAATAGGAACATACATGCAGCTATTCCTTTTAAAGTCAAATAAAACAATAAGATTTAGGATATATAAAAGTTAAATTCACACATATATGCACACATGTTTTTATTCTCCATTATGAACAACAAATGTATTCTTATTATTTTTATGTTAGTATATAAAAATAATCAAACTTAATATTTGTATTATGACTACCATTATTAATCCTAAAATTTAGAATGTAGAACAACTATGTTTTGAAAAAAAAAAAAAGATAAACTATGTCTGCCTTTTTCCTTAAGGCATCTTATAAGATCAAGATGTTTTATTTCCATTTCCCCCTATTTTCTAATTCTTTGTGCTCAAATTACTTTTATCATTAAAAGCAAATTAAATCATAATTCCTTCCAGGCAAAAATACATACACACATAAAAAAGCATGATTTGCATTACAATTAGAATTCTTCCCACATTTAGTCAAAGAAAATGAGAATAAAAGGATTTGCACACTGGATAATATTTGAAATCATAATTCAAAATATAAATCAATATATCCAGAGAGTATTAAACATTCATTTTAAATATCAGCCCAAACTACCAGGTAGTTAAGCTACCATTTTATTATATGGCATGGTGATAGACACCCTTGCATCCTTTGTTTTTCTTACTGTAATAAAATGTCTTGACAACGTGTTTACTGAAAGTAATTGCCACCAGAAAAATACTTAAAAAGAAAAAAAGTCTGTTAAAAGAAAAAACTCTATCAACTTCATCAATAATCTTTTGAACAATAATTTTAAAAAGTTTAATATTTATTTATTGTATATGTGATGCTGTATAGTTTTGAAAATATTTTTATGAGTATTAATTGATTTGATCATCCTAGGAGCCAATGTGTCAATCATTATTTGTAGGAAGATGACTACACAGATAACTAATCAAATATTAATAGATATAATAAGTTAGGTAAGTAATAAACTGTTTAATGACAAAATTGCAAAAATAAAATGCAGTGTCAATGAAGCTAAATAATTCTGAGACCGAATTGTTTACCATGAGTCCTCTTTATTTTTTATTCATTTATTTTAACATTTTTATTTATTATTGAGAGACACAGCATGAGCATGAGCAGGGAGGGGCAGAGAGAGGGGGAGACACAGAATCTCTAAGGCTCTAGGCTCTGAGCTGTCAGCACAGAGCCCAGCGTGGGGTTGAACTCACAAACTGCAAGATCAACCTGAGCCGAAGTTGGATGCTTAACTGACTGAGCCACCCAGGCGCCCTATATTTCAGATTTTAATCTAACTTCAATCAGTTTTCAAATACATTTAAAAATATTTTTAAAATTTTAAATAGAGAAAGAGTGAGTGAACAAGATAGAGGGGCCAAGGGGGGAGGACAGAGGAGAGAGAGAGAGAAAGAGAGAGAGAGAGAGAGAGAGAGAGAGAGAGAGAGAGAATCACAATCAAGCTCCATGCTCAGTGTGTGGCTCAATCCCATGACACTGGGATCATGACCTGAGCCAAAATCAAGAGTCGTTCAACTGACTAAGTCACCTTGCACCCCTCAATTACATTTTTAAAAGGAGGTAAGATTTATTGGATTTATGGCATTTTGAAGGACTATTCCAATTTAAATGCTAATTTAAATTATGCTAATTTAAAATATGACCGGATTTGGACCTTGAGGACTCATCTACCCCAGGGTCTTTCTTTCTGTTCTTGATTTGTTCTTCCATAGAAAATCAGCTTCATTCCTACAGAGACTCTTCTATATAAGGAATATAATCATCACTACCACTTTATCTCTTATAATAAAAAAACAATGAAAAAAATGTGATACTCAAACTCTTCCAGTCATCCATGGATGATCACAAGGAACACTGGCATGGCCTCAAGTATTCTGAGTGCCCAGCTCGAGCCAGATCTCTCCTTCATATGGTTGAGCAGCAGCATCTCTATATGATTAGTAAACCGTGGAAGAGGATAAATCATACCAGACCCATTGCTTGACAAATATTACACCAATACCACATTTTCCTCCTGACTGGAAGCATCTATCTACATACTTTTCTTTCTCTGTATTCATATATACACCAAAAACTCTACCTCCTATATGCTGTTACACTATGTATTCTCATGAAAAGAAGCTGTCTTTATCCAAAGAAACTATCTTCAAGATTTTCAAGTTCCTCATCTCAGTTTCAAACCTAGGCTATCTGGACAATGTCAGTTCTTGTCAATCTTTCTTGGCAAGTAACTGCTACTAGATAAAGATCATCAACCCTGATCTGCCCAGTGCAATGAACAAAGTAGAAACAAAACAAAACAAAACTATTTATATATTAGATATAAAACACATATTTAGTAAAGAGAGGAAGAAAAAAATTTGGTAGGTATGTATTTTAACTTACAAACTTGGGTTTGCAAGATTTATCACATTCTTTATTTTCTATAAATCAAGTTAATTTTTATGTCAAGCCCCCATCACTCCAGATGGTAAGAAATCTTCCTATAGTCAGAGTTATGCCTCTTACTAATAGGCATGTGATGCATAGAGTGACAAGACAGTGGAGGTGAGGGTTAGGGAAGAGCTGGTTGAAGGGGTAGAGACTCCCACTGATGATTATAGAGACATACAATGTTCTTTGCCTTTCCCCCCAAAATATTACAAATTTGTGTTCTTACCACTCTTTATCCCCCAAATGGAGATTCTGTTAATAATTTTTTACATGTAGGGCAAACTCAGATTTTGATAATAATTCTCCCAGGATACCAAATTCATAGGTAGCTAGATCTGTACACAGATTACTTCATGAAATAAAAATTGAGAAATTTCTCATTTTTTGGAAAACTTTCTCTACCTTTTTTTGTGATGCATATGTCTGAGAACTTTACTTCTTTATTATATTTTGAAAGGATTGTTTTAAGATTATAGGTTATTTTTCAAAGTAATACCAGAGAAATATGCAAACCACACTGTTAATATTATTTTGAAAAAGAAAAACTTAGTAATCATTTATGCTAAGATATATATGGAGTTTGGAATTTATACTTTAGTTTTACATTTCTTCCATTATTGCCTAATAATTATGAACCTGGTCTAATCTTAGAATTTTATGACATCAAAACCATAAACTGTCTTCATTAGGACAGAGGTCAGACTCTACTGTGTAGCCAGATGAGGAGTTAAGTCAGTAAGCAGAAGTATTAGTTTAATATGAATGTGTTGGAAACCATAGTTCTTTCTTTAGAGTACTCTCTGATTCAGACACTGTTTGTAGACGGCCAGATGAATTATAAAGTGATATTGGTTCTAAAAACAACTAGCTAGAAATTAGATTCTGTATTCTTATATTTATTATCCAAAGTTTGAATAGGCAGAAACTTAATAATGTTAGTGGGAAGGGTTGTGTTTAACCCAATATGAGCAGTGAAATAGGTATGTCTGTCAAAGCCAGCCTTTGTCATACCTTTATTCATTATTTTTTCTTTATGTTGAAGTCCTTGATGAACACCTGCTGTTTGGAGAAATAAAGTGACATTATTCCACTCAAACATGTGCTGCTTTATTATGACAATTGAAGGGAATTTTTCAACTGTCAAGGGAATTTGTGTGGGCATTTAATAAAAACACATGTTAGCTTTTTGGCAGAATCAAGGAATGGGAAATACCTGGGGAGGATTTGTCATGTGTGATTTATGGTTTCTCAAGTATGTTTTGTTGATGATAGTGGGAATTACACATAATTAAATTAGTCTTGGAAAATGCAAAATTAAAGACAGATTCTTTTCTATCATACTTTACAAAAATTTCCATAGGCTAGGGTGCAACTTGAGTCTCCAAGATGAGCAGATGGAATTTCTGTGTATCTCAGACTATTTGATAATGAGCCGTTAAAAAAAAATAATGTTTTTATTTCTTTTTGAGAGAGAGAGAGAGAGAGAGAGAGAGAGAGACAGACACAGAGCATGAGATGGGGAGGGACAGAGAGAGAGAGGGAGACATAGAATCCGAAGCAGGCTTCAGGCTCTGAGCTGTCAGCACAGAGCCTCATGCAGGACTTTGGCTGAACACATTTATTTTATATATGAGGAAATTGAGCCCCCTCCCTTTTTTCCCCAATACATTATGCTCAGTTTTAGAAATTAACTTCAATGTCTTAAAATATTCAGTTATTGGCTGAGAGTGAATTTAATAAATATCAGCTTTAGGGGCGCCTGGGTGGCTCAGTCAGTTAAGCGTTTGACTTCGGCTCAGGTCATGATCTCACAGTTCGTGATTTCAAGCCCCGCGTCACGCTCTGTGCTGACAGCTCAGAGCCTGGAGCCTGCTTCCGATTCTATGTTTCCCTCTCTCTCTGCCGCTTCCCCGCTTGCACTCTGACTCTCAACAATAAATAAATGTTAAAAACATTAAAAAAATATATCAGCTTTAGTATCCACATAAGGATAACAAATGAAGCAAAATATTGAAGATTCTATTGTCAAAGATTACAGCCTCTCTATATACTAAAGAAAGGTGACCTTTACATTCTCAAACTTTGGAATAATTTCAACAAGACATGTAACAGGTGAGAAAAGACGAGAGTACACTTCCTATAATGGTCAAGCTCACTTGAGAAATAAGGGAATGGAACTTTAGCAGAACTCCAATACCAACATCAAGCAGAGGAGAAAACGTGCAAAGAGGTACACAAAGAAGCAATTTAAAGTGAGCTGATTCCCCTAGACTCTGAATGATGTATCACCAACTAAAGCATTCATTGTTGTGAAGTAGGGAGAATTCCTGCTCTAGTTAATTCTATTTAATAAGGGTTGACTTACCAATTTGTAGTTTCAGTACTGAGTTAATAAACTCTTTATAATTTATGTCTTTGTCCTAGAAAGAATTTGCAAGAAATTTGGAATATAGAACCCTAAATCCTACGCCTCTTTGGCCACTGATCTATGTGATGTCACTGAGAAATAGCACTGAAGAGAGGTTAGACATTACAGTATTTTTATGAAGGTGAACAAAGACAAGAGAAAGAACGTGGATTGATTTTCTTTTCTTCTCTAATACAATGTGTGGTCAGGCCCAGAGTCGACCAGAGATATTTCTGTGATATCTTGGTTCTGCCAGTGATTTCATGGTACACCTTCCAATAAATCCACCTGGTATCAATTTGATGGGAAATTGAGTCTCTCAAGGCCATTTTGGAGTCTGTTCGATTTTCCTCAGGAACCTCCGAAATGCATCAAGATTGGATATTACTTCCAATTCACTTTTAAGGCATCTATACACTAGGTCAATAAGCCAGTCACCTTATTGTTTGTTTCAATTTCCAACCATACCTACAATGCACATTAACATGGTATGCTGTGTGTGCATTTACTACAACATCAGTGACAAAAATTTCCCAAATTTGCTATCATCCTTTATAAAAGCAAGTCCCTTGAATCCCACAGAAAATAGCCCTTTTTACTCAAGTAAATCTGTCATTCATTTTCTCAAAGAGAAATTGTTTTGTATTTAAAAAAAAAAAAAAAACTTCTCTTGTTCTTTCTTTTTTCCTTTTCTCTCTCATTTTGTTTCCTGAAAGGTCCCTATTGGGATCTTTCAACAATGATAACTAATGGAACTTTCTTAGCTTATTTGTTTCTCTAAACCAAAGTATCCTAGATATTATGACTTCTAAAGTTCTAGAATATCAACACATTGCTAATCCCACAAACTCTCAATTTAGAAAACATAAGCAAATCCTTAGGACCAAATATGTGACTAACTTATGCTGTGGTAGGTGAATATCATAGCAATTGATTCTCTACTAAAACTTATACAATAGCATCATCCTTAAAGCTAAGTTATGCCACAAGAGTCAATACTCTGTATAGTATAGACCAACGATGCTCCTAGCCTAGATGTGGTGTTATCTGAGGAGAAAAAAAGAAAAGAAACTAAGTTCGTACTTTCAGGCAATATATGCAAATTCTCCAAAGTCCCGCTAGTGAACATATTTTTCAAGATGCTAATTGCAACATTAAAATTTTCGTATATAGGCAAATTTTTGAAATAATTACAAAATTTCTTTCTCTCTGAAATCAAATCCTGCACAATTTAGAAATTTGTAAAATGCCAGCAATAGCCTGCTGATCTTTTTAAATCCACTTTCTTCATTTTTGTTTAAATATTTAAATACCCATTTTCATGTCCCCTTTGGGGAGACCCTTTTCCATTAATGAACTAAAAGAAGGATCCCTGTCACTCAGATCTTTTCAGTCTTGTTTTTTTTTTTTCCTTGGGTCCAGCATTATTATTTTTTTTTAATATTTATTTAATTTTAAGAGACATAGAGACAGAACGTGAGCAGGGGAACGGCAGAGAGAGAAGGACATACAGAATCTGAAGCAGGCTCCAGGCTCTGATGAGCCATCAGCACAGAGCCCGACGCGGGGCTCGAACCCACAGACCGTGAGATCATGACCAGAGCCGAAGTTGGCCACCTAACTGACTGAGCCACCCAGGCACCCCGGATCCAGCATTATTAATGAAAAGTCTGATACCGATTTTCCTTTCATGTTATTTTTTTCTTTATATGCTTTTATGATCTTCTCTTTCACCTTACAATTTTTGTCCTTATAAAGTTGTTCTCTCTCTCTCTCCCTTTCTTTCTTTCTTTCTTTCTTTCTTTCTTTCTTTCTTTCTTTCTTTCTTTATTTCTTTCTTTCTTTCCCTTTCTTTCTTTCTTTCTTTCTTTCTTTCTTTCTTTCTTTCTTTCTTTCTTTCTTTCTTTTTCTTATGTATGTGTTTCCCATCATCTCTGGCACATTTGCTTGAGTTCTTTCTTTAATAATTTCCTCCCCTTTGTTTTCTCTGTGGTCTCTTTCTAGAACACCTAATAGTTTATTATTGGACTTTGTATAATGTTTCTTTACATCTTCTCTCTTTTATTTAGGA
>PITB01007986.1:0-76342 GCA_004024585.1 Paradoxurus hermaphroditus
TTCGAGAGGATGACTTTCGAGCAAGACCTCGAGAAAGTGAGGGCGTAAGCCCCGGACCTGGAGGCAGGTGATTCTGGGCAGAGGCGCAGCGAGCAGGGCAGCGTGGCTGGGGCAGAGCCCTCGGGAGAGAGCAGCGGGGGGGGGGGCTCCTTTGGGTGAGCCCAGAGAGGCGGGGTTAGAAAAGCCGCTGCAGCTCCTGCTTTGGCCTCGCTCGGCGTCCGCGCGCTGATGGTATCTGGAGCCGTGAGCCTTGTTGACATCCCCGGGAGTCAAGTGACACTGCGGCTTTGGGGACGGGCAGGAAGCAACAAGGAGACGGGGCAGGAAGCAACTGGCTGAGTGTGGCGTCTTGGAAGCCAGATGGAAGGATGGAATGATTAGCTAGCAGACGCTGCTAATAGGTGAAGTGAGAGGGGGACCGATAGTCACTAGGCTTACCGATGTGGAGGTTCCTGGGGGATCTGGGGGCTCCTAGGCGGTGGTGCCGGTGGTGCTGGTGGTGCCGGTGGTGCTGGTGGGAGATGGTAGAGGTATATTGAAATGACTCTCAAGTTTAGCTTCAACGACTCACAGCCCTTTGAGAAGAGACTGTGCCTTTGTCTTATTACTGCCTCTTGGCTTAAGACAGTGGTTTGCAGGTCTGCTCTTGATACCTGTGTCTTGAGTTGAAATGTTCTAGCTGTTAGAAATCTGCGGGACTTGCAGAATCTGATAGCTTTATGCACTTGAGCCGTGGCAGTCCCATCATCTCTTTGGGATCCTGTCTTTTATTAAGGAAGCTACTACCTGCATTGTGGTTTATAGTCACAGGCAGTCAGAACCTCTGCATTGGTTTTACCTTTTGGACCTCTCACTTTTGATAAAGAAGTCGGTAATTTTTTAAAAAAGTAGGTAAACTAAGAAACTCTGTCTCATTTGCAAAGTACAGAAAAAAGCTGTGGTTTATATGTTTCAGTAGTACCACTGCTGTTGAGTGTCGAGGCTGAATTGGTTGGCTCAGATCTCCCGTTATGAATATGATTATCTGTTTTTGATTTTGTTAGGTTTGTTTAAAGTATAGTTAACATGCAGTGTTTTATTAGTTTTGGGTGTACTGTTGCTTTTCGGTTTTGCTTTATGTGTTTTGAACCCATAGTTTGCAGGCATACAAATTTAGAGTTGTTATATTTTCCTTGTGGTTTGACCTTTTTATTATTATGAAATTTCTCTTTATTGTCTACTAAAGCTTCTTGCTTTAAAATCTACTTTGATATTGGTAATGCTACCCCAAATTTCTTTTGTCAATATTTGCATGACTTGTATGTTTTCTAAACTTCTATTTTCCATCTTTCTACATTCTTATGTATGTTGTTTCTTTTATAAGGCGGATATGGTTAGTTTCTTTTTCTTTTTAATGTTTTATTTGTTTTTGAGAGAGGGAGAGACACTGAGTACGAGCAGGGGAGGGGCAGAGAGAGAGACAGAGGCACAGAATCCAAAGCAGGCTCAGGCTCCGAACTGTCAGCACAGAGCCTGACACGGGACTCAAAACTCGTGAACCGTGAGATCATGACCTGAGTCGAAATTGGACGCTTAACCGACTGAGCCACCCAGGTGCCCCTGGTTAGTTTTTTTTTAAATCTAGATGATCTCCTTTTAATTCGCATATTTAGTTGATTTATATTTAACGTAATTGCAGATATATTTGGATTTAAAACTGTCTCTTAGTATTTATATGCTGTCGGTTCCACCTCTTTGTCTGTACTTGCTTTTATTTGGATTAATTGAATATTTTGTATTCAGATTTCCTCCAGATTAGCTCGTTATACACTTATGTACTGCTTTTTAAGTGGTTATTGAAGAGATTACAAGGTACATTCTTGGCCTGTTTAAGTATAAATAATATAAGTTGTTTCCTTTATCATTTACCCCAAAAGGCAAAGACTTAAGGCTGAACTAACACTAATTACCTTCCCCCCATCGCTCTTCTTGCAGTTAGTATTTATTTTACTTGTGTGTGTATTTTCAGCCCCACACGGCTTGGTCATTATTTTGATATAGTTAGCGTTCATTTGCTTTTATTCAAATATTTACCCTTTCCATTTTGTTCTATTCCTTCCTGCTTCTCGAAGCTCCCTTTAGAGATCATTTTCTTTTATAGGTGGAACTCTCTGTAGTGTTTCTTTTGGTGCAGATTCGCTGGGGGTGAGTTGAGTTTTACCTGGCCTGAGAATGCCTCCGCTGTAACTTTGGGAACTCGCTCCGGCGCGTCGGCAACTCTAGGTTAGCAGTTCCGCGCTTCACGGACGCGCTCCGCCGTCGTCTTGCCGCTGTCGTGTCTGCGGAGGAGTCCGCCCTCGGGGTCTCTGCTGCACGTTCGCAGGTGATCTGTGGCATTTTGGGTGCCACTGTTAAGAATTTTCCGGTCGCCTTTGATAAAACTACTGGAGTTTTACTGTCGTGTGTTTATTTGCCTGAAGCTGGAAGTACTTTTTGCATCTGAGCTTGATATTC
Organism: Paradoxurus hermaphroditus; assembly: GCA_004024585.1. Lineage (NCBI taxonomy): Eukaryota > Metazoa > Chordata > Mammalia > Carnivora > Viverridae > Paradoxurus > Paradoxurus hermaphroditus. Next base: position 2,494 of record PITB01007986.1, read on the forward strand.
ATGAATTTTGGGAAGTTCCCAGTTAGTCCCCCTTCAAATATTGTTTCTGCTCTATTCTGTTTCCTCTCCTCCTGGAATTCCAGTTATTCATGTGCTAGGTCGATCTTTCTTTCTTTCTTTCTTTCTTTCTTTCATTAAGATTTTATTTGTTACTGTTTTAAACATTTTTATTTATTTATTTAGAGAGAGAGCGCGCGAGATCACACATACATACAGGCCAGGGGTGGGGCAGAGAGAAGGAGAGACAGAATCCCAAGCAGGTTTCGCCCCATCGGAGTAGAACCCGATGCGAGGCTTGAACTCGTGAACTGTCAGATCACGACCTGAGTTGAGGTCAAGAGTCAGGTGCTGAACTGACTGAGCCACCCAGGCCCCCAGAGCCTATTTTTGATGGACCCTTAGATATGAGATGTTTCTGCATGATTTTAAAATAGGAGTCAGAAACGTCTGCGAGAAGATGAGCGGTGGCTGGTAGGTGTCCCTGTGTCTCTGGATGTGACTTGAAATGGCAGAAAGGCTGTTCTGCCTTGCAGTGGCCGTCTTACTTGTCCTGAGAGCTGTCTTCAGTGGCATTTCTTCTGCAGACGGTGTCACAGTCTGCTGTGTCAGGTGCACGAGCAGAGACCAGCGTCTGTGGCCCACAGTTTATAAAATGCAAATATATTTCGAAAGATGGAGCGCCCTTCTTCCCGGGTCTGTCCCTCGTCACCGCTGGCCTCCCTGCCCGGCGAGGACTGGCCATCGGGAGGTGAATACCGTGAGTAATTTATTGTGTGTCCTTCCACCATCTCTTTATGCGTGTACATATTAACATAAACATATTCTATTGTAGTAATACACTTTATTTCTTTAGATTTTTTTTAACGTTTTTTCGTTTTGAGAGAGAGGGAATGTGTGAGCAGGAAATGGCCAGGAAGAGGGAGAGAGGGAGATAGAAGATCCGAAGCAGGGTTCACGAGCCGAGAGATCATGACCTGAGCCGAAATCAGGAGTCAGCCGCTTAACTGACTAAACCACCCAGGCACCCCAATATTTAATACACTTTAAAGTAGAGGTTTTCTGGAGGCGCCTGGGTGGCTCACTGGGTTAAGTGTCCGACTTTGGCTCAGGTCATGATCTCACAGTTCATGAGTTTGAGTCCTGCGTTGGGCTCTGTGCTGTTAGTTCGGAGCCTGGAGGCTGCTTTAGAGTTTGTGTTTCCCTCTCACTCTGCCCCTCCTCCATTCGTGTTCTGTCTCTCAAAAATGAATAAACATTACAAAAATGATTTAAAGTAGAGATTTTCTGGTGCACCTGGGTGGCTCAGTCGGTTAAGCATCCGACTTCAGCTCAGGTCATGATCTCACAGTTCGTGAGTTCGAGCCCCGAGTTGGGCTCTATGCTGACAGCTTGGAGCCTGGAACCTGCTTCAGATTTTGTGTCTCCCTCTCTCTCTGCCCCTCCCTGGCTCACATTTTCCCTCCCCCTCTCTCTCTCTCTCTCTCTCTCTCTCTCTCTCTCAAATAAATACACATTAAAAAAATAATATTTTCTTATGAGAAATCGATATGACCTGGGGGTGCCTGGGCGGCTCAGTCAGTTAAGCATCCAACCTCAGCTCAGGTCGTGTTCTCATAGTGAGGTTCGAGCCCCACCTTGGGGTCTCTAGTGTCCGTACAGAGCCCGCCTTGAATCCTCTGTTCCCCTTTCTCTCTGTGCCTTCTCCCCTTCTTTCAAAAATAAACAAACATTAGAAAAAGAAGAAATGGTTATAACCTAAAATAGATTATTCACAGAGTATGGTATATGTCGGGTATACACTCTGAATTTATTGAATATGTGTTCATTTTTCAGCTGTTAAGATAACTTTACTAATTACTGCAAATGTTTCTAGGATTTTCTTTGTGTTTTGAATTATATAGATTTTATCCATCGTAGTTTTTGCCCCATTCCCCCTGTGACAAAGGTGATCGGATGGATTAGTGGCCAGGGTCACTCTAGGGGAAGAGGACGGCCACAATCCCCGGCCTAAATGAGGAGCAAGCCTGGGGTCTCGGCACATGTAGTGTCGCCAGCAGACGCAGGCCGGAGAGGTCCAGCCCCACCGCGTGTGTCGGGAGCGTGTGCACTCCGCAGCCCGAAGACGCAGGGCTCAGGTTTCGGCTCTCCTCGGCAGGCTGAGTGTCACCGGGCCCCTCGCTGGGGGCACGGAAGACAGAGGCCCACAGCCGCTCCTGTGTTGGAGCCTCCCCACCTTTGCCTGGAGTTCCCGGCTGTGGCTCCCGGCCCAGCTGCCCTCCAGGTGGCCTCCGCACTTCTCGGGCGTGGAAATGGCAGTGTCGGGTGGCCTCATCGGCCCTGGCGCTCGTTCCGAGGTAAAGGTCATAAAGGTGGGTCTGGGGCGAGGCCAGGAGCAGGGGCGTCTTGATGGAGATCCCGGCGATGGGGGGAACTTGCCCCTTGGTTCTTTGAAATTTCATTCGCTTCGAGACGTAAAGTTTGTGGAGCTGTGTTGGGGGTACTGTAAAGATGACAGCGTCTCCATGGTGAGCAAAGATTGGCGAGCGAAAGCGTCCCAGGCCCTGCTCTCACCTGCTCAGTTCTCGCCACAAGTTCTCTTTACCTTTGGAAGCGCCGGATGGGTGCTTTGTGGTTTGCCTTTCTCCTAGGTAGTCAGGTTAAGTGCCTTTGGGTAAAGTAAAACCCCTTTAAACAGAAAAACCTTTTGAAACATTGTGAAAGAAAATTCATAAGCAGGAAAATCAATTGAAGTTACCCAGAGATTTTCTATTTCTCTTCTAGGTTTTCACTTTTTTTTTTTTTAATGTTTATTTATTTTTGAGAGAGAGAGAAAAAGAGAGACAGAGTACAGAGTGTGAGCCAGGGAGGGGCACAGAGGGAGGGAGACACAGAATCCGAAGCAGGCTCCAGGCTCCGAGCCGTCAGCACAGAGCCCAATGTGGGGCTCGAACCCACCAACCGTGAGATCCTGACCTGAGCCGAAGTCAGATGCTTAACCGACTGGGCCACCCAGGCGCCCCAAGGTTTTCACTTTTTGCACGGAGGCTGCTTCTCTGTGCTCAGGCAAGGAAGGGAGACCAGTGTCCTGCAGGTGTTGGGACTGCCAGGCACCCTGTGAGCTTGGAGAAGGTGTCCAGGGTTACCTGAGGATGTTAAGAAGTAAAGAGTGGTTGCTGAGTTACTTCCAGGAACAAGCCATGTTGTTTTGTGAACAGGATTTGCATTGCGACAAGACTCATGAGTGCTTTTTAAAAATGATTTTTAATAAGCCACGTTTTTCTAAAGCCGCCGTTCTGGGCTTGTAGCTCCAGCACTGAGAACGGTCTTCTGAGCAGTTTCGTGGGCTCGGATCGAGGATCGCGCCTATGGGCTTCTGTGCCTCGTGTCGGGTTGTTGACTGGTTAAAGAGATTATCGTTCCGACACGTGATCTGCCGTTTTGAAATCAGCAAGGACCCGTGTCACGAGCATCCTGTAGTTCTCTGGCTCCCGTTTGAAAGCCCTCAGAGGGGTGGGCACAGATGGTATCACAGTAAATTACTCTGAACGGCCTGCGATTAATTGGGAGTTGCTATTTTAAATGTCTGTTGCAGCCTTTACTGAGTTTCTGAAGTGTGATTGGCACTCCTTTGGAACTGGTGAGTTCAGAGGAACTTTGCTCCGAGGCTCAAGGCTGGAGTCGGGATCAGGGTCTCCAGGAGAAAAGGCCCTGCCAGGTGCAGGCCGGCCTCCACCGTGGCACCGAGCAGAGGCGTTAACAATCACAACGGGAGATTCTCTACAATGTGTTTGTCCACTTTTGAGACGTGACTACACCAGCGTTCTCTTCCTCGGATCCTTGAGAGTGTAGAATCAGCTGGGAAACACGGTGTAAGTCTAGGCCCTGGGGAGAACCGCCCTGACGCGCGACACGCCGGCAGCGAGCAGGTGACTTAAGTGTGCTTGTTGACGTCGAGCAGAGGACCAGGGTCTCCGGCTTCGTGAGCTCATCGTGCCGGAGCTGTCACTAGGACGTTCCGCGAGTGATTTCTGTACCCTGCTTCAGAGTTTCCAAAGTGTTCTTCATGTGTGGTGTTCTATGCATTTCAGTCACTTCTGCACAGACAATGCATTGAGACATGTTATCGTCAAAGCTGTATGAGAGACAAATTCAGAAGGGCACCTGGATGGCTCAGACTCTTGATGTCATCGGTTCAGGTTGTGATTCACGGTCCCAGGATTGAGCCCCGTGTCGGGCTCTAGGCTATGTGTGGAGCCTGCTTAGGATTCTCCCTCCTCCCTCCCTCCGTCTCTCTCTTCCTCCCTCTCCCCCACCCCACTCTCATGCACTCTCTGTAAAAAAAAGAAAAAGAATAAAGAAATATACTCAGTGCAAGAAACTTAGAAAATACAGATGAGTAAATGAGCAAAAAAGGATGTAATATCCCACTGCTCAGAGACAGTTCTGTTCTATCTAGATCCCTCTAGAGTGTTCTTGGCACATATGTAATCTCTGTTTTCCCCCAGGAAGGCGGGACCCCAGTCCACAGTACCCACAATGTGCGTATCCAGCAGTGATTTGAAGAGCTGGTTTCAGTAGCCTCACTACGTGCAAGATGGGAGCAGAGAGCAAGCCCCCGGGCGGCTCGGGTCGTGATCTCACGGTTTGTGGGTTTGAGCCCCGCGTCGGGCTGTGTGCTCACGGCTCGGAGCCTGGAGCCTGCTTCAGATTCTGTGTCTCCCTCTTTCTCTGCCCCTCTCCTGCGCTTGCTCGCACACGCGCTCTCTCTCTGTCTCTCTCTCTGTCAAAAATGAGTAAACGTTTAAAAAAAAAAAAAAGATGGGAGCAACGAGGAAGCGACGACACGAGGGGGCCCGCCCTGCCAGCGGTGACTCTGGTGCGCCTGTGTGGCCCGCGCGCCCGGGCTCCCGTTAGCGTGGTTTCTTCTGACGCTAGAGCCTCGGGTCCGGTCTGTTCAGCGTTGGTATTGACTCTTCTAGTCCCTTAGGGGGGAAGCGTGGGTTTTCACTGCCGCCCGCAGGCCGCACCGTCCGGTCCTTCTCTCTCTGGATGCGCGGGGCACTGCGACAGGACAGCATGGCCGTGGCCTCTACTGAGGGTTTCTGGATCATACGCTGGCCCTCAGCAATGCTTCGTGTGTACTATTCCTCAGGAAACTTGGAACCTTTAATTAAAAATTTTTTTTAAATATATTTTTTAATGTTTTATTTGTTTTTGAGAGGGGGAGCGCGAGCAGGGGAGGGGCAGAGACGAGAAGGGGACGGAGGATCCGAAGCAGGCTCTGTGCTGACGGCTAGCCCGAGGTGGGTCTCGAACCCACGAACTGTGAGATCGTGACCTGAGCCGAAGCCGGTTCCTGAACTGACTGAGGCACCCAGGCGCCCCCCACTCTCGGAACCTTTATAAAGAAGTGAGCTGCCCTTGTCGTTCCACCTGGCGGGGGATGAATGGCGACCTGACCAAGGTCAGTAGGTGGCAAGTGGTGGAGAAGGGGGGATTTGGCCCCGGGGGCCACCCTAGAGTCAGGGTTCTCTTCTGCCCACCCTGGCCGTGGAGGGCAAGTGTGAGTGGTCACCCCGTGGCCGCCAGGCCCGTCTGTGCTCCGCCTCTCCCACAGAACACACGTCCTCCCGTCGCACTGTCTGATCGTGACCCTAAAGGGCCGTTCGTATGTTGTGCAATTCAGAGTTCATGCACAGGGCTGGGCGGGGTGCGCCGGCTGCACGATAAAATAAATGAAACGCCTGCAGGGATGCGAACCGGGGCGGCCTCAGGAGCCAGCAGGAAGCTCTTACCCGGCGCCGCCAGGTGACTCACGGGGCCTGTCGCCTCCTCCCACCCCGTCCCTCCGAGCTCCGCCAGTGGCCGCGCATGGGCTTGACGGTCCGTGGGCGTGGAAGGCCCCTCGCAGCGCCCGCCCCCAGTGGTGACCCAGGTGTCCGACGCCTTAAGCTCGCGATGGTGTATCAGTTGGTGAGCGTAGGGGAGTCAGCACAGGGGCTGTTAACCTCGGCCGATGGTTTGCGTAGAGGCCGAATTCCTGATTTTTCGATTTCTGCACAGAGCACATAAGGTAGAGATTTTTATAGCTGACATTGGCCTGATTTCTGTCATTTTCCTTTCTTTTCTGTCTCTTTCTTCCTTCCTTTCTTTCTTTCTTTCTTTCTTTCTTTCTTTCTTTCTTTCTTTCTCTTTTCTTCTCTTTTCTTCTCTTTTCTTCTCTTTTCTTCTCTTCTTTTTTCTTCTCTTTTCTTTTCTTTCACAGCCGGGGAGAGGGGCAGAGGGAGAGGGAAGGAGAATCTTAAGTGGGCTCCATGCTCAGCACAGAGTCCGAGATAGGCTTCGATCCCATGAAGCACGAGAGCGTGACCTGAGCTGAACTCCAGAGACAGACGCTTAACCGGCTGAGCCCCCCACGTGCCCCTCTGTCATTTTTAATACAGATTTTTTGATGTTTGGACGCAAAGGTGTTTGTCTCATGAGTGAATGTGGGCACCGTGGCCTGAAACGGCCTCTGCTGCTGAAGAGTCACAGCAGCGTGTCCTTTCTGGGGCCGCTGCTCTGCAGTCTGTGAAGACGTGACCTTGAAATGAGGAAACGTCCATCCTGAACCTTCTCGCTCATTTGTCTCAGTCGTTTCTTTGTGGTGTTGAAGCCTCTAGAGCGTGAGAAGACAGAACTCTTCCTGCTTTCTCAGGGGGCAGCCCCTCCTTTCTTCTTCCGAGGGCTGGCCCCGTGAGTGTCGCACGGCCGCCGGGCAGAGGCCCGGCCGCGTCACGCCGGGTTTGGGTGATGGGCTTCTCACCCAGGGGCGGCTCCGTAAGGGCAGCGGAGACGAGCTCTGCTCCGGCAGCCTCCCGCCCAGGTCTGCTTCCAGACCCGTGCTCCCTCCGCTCGGTGCCCGGAAACGGCGGGAGGTGCCGATCGTTGGCTGGTGTGACGTGCTGTGCGCAGGAGGAACCTGTGTCACTGCAGGAACGGCCCGGGTGGCCAGTGCCAGGTGGGCGGGGAAACAAGCCATGGGGCCTCTGTGCCTCGAGGTGCCCCCCAGCAGAGGAGGGACGGGCGACCAACGGGAGCAAAGCCCGCACGGATCTCCGAACAGATGTGCCCGCCAGCGACAGCGGGGGCGGAGGGGACTGGACAGAGGAGTTCCAAAGGGGCACAAGGAAACTCGACGGTGATAGGTTCCTTTATGATCTCGATCGTGCTGATGGTTTCACGGGTGCGGACAGGTCACAGAAGTCCCTGTGTTCTGTGCTTTAATTACGCGCAGTGGATTGAATGGTGCACTTCGGTAAGGCCGTTACGCGCTTTCACGTGAGGGAACCAGGCTCTGAGACCCGGGGGTACAGCAGGAGCCGTCTGGAGAAGGGCTCGGGCAGAGCCCGCCCGTTTGCTCCCGCAGGACCCTGACAGGTGCGGGCTCCTGCGCACGGCCGCCGTCACTGGGGTCTCAGTGAGGACCAGGCTCTGGGGAGGGCCCGGGGACGTTGGAAGCTGCTTCTGGCATCTGGGTGACGTGCCCCTTCTGAGCTCGCCTGCTCTGACTCTGGGCTGCTGGTCCCGGGAGGCAGGTTGACATCAATCCTGATGGGGTCTGGGCTCAGCCAGGACACCCCTTCCGCTTGGTTTTGCAGACGTGAAGTGAGTAACATCGATGCGTCGCTTTGTTGCTAGTGTAAATTATTATTTGTCTTGTCCCAATAGCCACCAGGTGAATTGATGTATCTCATAAGCTAATGTGTAGTTTGTGGTTCTGTGACCTCAGTGTCAACTTCTGTTGACGTTGTTTCCGCTTGTTGTGCTGAGCTCCCGTGGACAGGCCAGTCTGAAGCTGCCTGTCATGACCCAGCCACGGTCACGAGGTCCGTGGCATCGCATCGGATGACCAGGCGTTGAGTGGTGCTTTGCGCCTGAGCCGCCATTGAGGGCTCGTCTCCTGAGCTTCCTCCCAGCCCTCCCCCCTCCCCGGGGCATGTGTCCACACCACTGCATTCTTCCCCAGGGGGCTCAGGAGGGCTCACACGGAGGGTACCCTCAGTGTAAACAGCGTCCTGGGAGCAGTGGCCACGTGCTTGCCCTGTGCCCGGAGATGACCAAGAGCTGCCCTCTGGGACAGGCCAACCCCGGCGAAGGCGAGCAGGGGATCCAGGCTTACAGTTAAGGGATGAGAGTGTCCCCGGGATCGAAGGTACGCCGCGTGGTGACAGACAGTAGCTACTCTTGTGATGAGCACAGAGTGTCGTACGGACATGTGGAATCACAGTGTCGTGTCTGTGAAACTAATACAAAAGTTGTGTGTCAATTGTACTTAAATAGAAAAAAAGATTTTAAAAATATATTTTTTATTTTTTTAAGTTTATTTTGACAGAGAGCACGAGTGGGGGAGGGGCAGAGAAAGAATCCCAAGCAGGCTCCACACAGTCAGCCCGGAGCCCGACGGCACGGAGCCGACGGGGGGCTCAAACCCACAAACCGTGGGATCATGACCTGAGCCGAAATCGAGTTGGATGCTCAACCGACCGAACCACCTAGGTGCCCCTAAAAAAACAGAGATTTAAACACCAAGACAAACCACACCATCACCTCTGACACTTGCCTGAAAGTCTCCACTCCATGGAGGCTGCTGGTTAGTGCAGAGGGCTCTGGCATTGTGGGTGCGGCCCCCACCGGCTGGGCCCCCACGGGCTGGCCATCCACTCGGGCTCTGCTCCGCAGTGTTTAAACCTCTAGGGCAGTTTATGCCTGTTCCCCCTTTTCCTTCCGGTGATGCAGGCCGTGTGCCCCGCTTCTGGGGTATGGGACAAGGTGTGCCAAAGCCCTTGGCTCACCCTTGACTCACCGCCAGCATTGGTGGTGTCCGTGATTCCTCTCTGCCCGGTGACTGTCCTCTGCCCGTCTGCCACCGGAGCCCTTTCCCCGGACACGAGGGGTGGGTGGGGGGTTGTGATGGAGGGAATGTGGCTGAGGCCGGTCTGTGAACTGAGGCCAAGTGTGGGCTCTGGGCTTGCGCGGGAGCCGGTCTGCGGCCAGTGCTCAGGAGGGGTGGGCTGTGGGCTTGTCAGGTTGCTCCAGACCACTCACCTGCCCTCCGGGGCAAGCCCCTTTCTGCCTGTGTTGTTTTAGGGTAGCTTTTCCGTGTCTGCGGACGGCGGGGTTCTGACCGAGGCACCCGTCCTTGCCACCGCCCTCTGGATGCTGGAACGCCGACTGGTCTCACAAAGAGCCAGCAGTTCTGTCATCGGGTTCCCTCTGATCTGACAGGGCCGTGGGACGGACGTCTGGAGACGGCTGATGAGGACTGCCGAGGAGCACGGGCCTCGAGAAGGGGCACAGGGCCGGGGTGGGGGGGGGGGCGGTTCGGCTGAGGAGCACACGGTGCGATGGCGACCTTCTGCCGCCAGACCCTGGGCCCGGGGCGGCGCCGATGGCAGGAGCGGCGGGCTCGGGCTCGGGCCTCGGTGACGGCTGAGGCCTGCCTCTCCAGCGGAAGCTGCGGGAGAGGCTTGGGGGGCTGGCACTGCCCTCGGAGAGACGTCTCCTGCGGACGCAGGCGCCCGTGTGTCGTCTTCCCGGGAGGTCCGCGTTCACCGTCAGGTCCGGGCACCCGATGTGTGCCGGGCCCCACCATCGTGGCCTCAGCTCGTCCCTGACCTGTGGCGCTCGCTCGCCGATGAGCGTTCCAGGACGGCTTGCTGGTGATTCCGGCCTCCGCCTTCCAGAATACTAGGAGCAGACGGCAGCTCGCCTCCCGGGATGGCCGGGGTTGTTTCGAGGGAGTGGTGACGTTCCATCCTGCGCACAGCACCTGTGGTTTCTGCGTGGCGACGTGCACCTCCCGAAGCGGCGTGGCGGGGACCGGCTTCCGGCAGAGGACCGGGGCCCTCGGGGGCCAGGACGCCGAGAGGAGGAGCAGGTGGCGCAAGGGAGGGTCTGGACACTGTGCTCCTAGCGGTCCCCAGGGGCAGACCTCCCCCCGGCCGCTGAGCGGCCCCCGCACACCCAGGGGGAGCGGGCCGGCCATTCGTTTTTGGCCTTTTGCTGTTAAATTTTTTTGCCATTAATTTTTATATCTTAAGTGGACTTGACGATATTCTCTTCAAGTATTTGGTGAGAAAGGCCGGATGTCCAGGCCTGCGGTTTTGTAAGCCCGAAGCCTCTGAAGTGTGTGGGTGTGTATATTGCAGGGCTGTTGTAGAATGGCTTGAAGCTTGACCTGTTTCTAAATTTGTATTTTATTTTCATTCATTTGCTTTTTTAAATTTTTATTTGAGGGGGGGTATGGGGGAGGGACAGAGAGAGGAGACACAGAATCCAAAGCAGGCTTCAGGCTGTGAGCAGTCAGCACAGAGCCAGACGTGGGGCTCGAACTCATGAACCGTGAGATCACGACCTGAGCTGAAGTTGGATGCCCAACCGACTGAGCCCCCCAGGCGCCCCTCACTTACTTTCTAAGTAAGCTCTAGGCCCAACATGGGACCTGAGCTCATGACCCCAAGATCAAGAGCCACGTGCTCTACCAACCAAGCCACCCTGCGCCCCTGGTGTTGTGTTCTTGCTTTGCAGAAATCATTTTAGGCATTTGTTCATCGTGGTTACTTTCGTTCACATTAGCTGACGTGGGGACACTTGGCCGGCTTAGTGAGGCATACACCTCGTGATCTTGAGGTATGAATTCGAGCCCCACGCTGGGCCTAGAACTTACTTTATTTTTATTTTTATTATTTTTTAATTTTTTTAAATGTTTATTTTTGAGAGAGAGAGAGAGACAGAATGTGAGTTGGGGAGGAGCAGAAAGAGAGAGACACAGGGAATCTGAAGCAGGCTCCAGGCTCCGAGCCGTCAGCACAGAGCCTGACGCGGGGCTCGAACTCCTGAACCATGAGATCATGGCTTGATCTGAAGTCAGAGGCTTAACCAACTGAGCCACCCAGGCGCCCCTAGAACTTACTTTCGATGGATAGATAGATGTTAGGTAGATTAATGGGTAGATGAAGCAGGCTTCAAATTAGCGGATGTGGTCTGCGAGGCCACTTAACTGAGCGCGCACCCTTGCAGTTCGCTGACAGCGGGCGGACAGCAGTGTGCCGAGTGTTTCTCGGGGCGGAGCCTGTTCCCGCACTCTCAGTCAACAGTCACCGGGGAAGCCGAGAGTGTGTAGGACCAGAGAGCGGCGCGGAGAGAGGACAGCAGGGAGCTTGGGGCAGGGAGGGGGTGGCCGCAGACGCCAGCCGAGTCTGCCTGCTCGTGGGGCTCACGGGCATGGTGGCGCTCCCCGTGTCCCACGTCACAGCCCCGAAGGCCGTCCCGGGCAGGCGGGAATGAGCCCCGGCCGGCTCTCCGGCAGGTCACGTTCTCACCCTTCAGTCGGGGAAGCTCCCTGCGGCTCGTGTCACCCCGGAGCGGGCGAGCGGGGTGTCGTGATGTTGTCCTTTCTCAGCGGCCCGAGGAGCCATCTGTACCCATGCTGCCCCTGTCGACAGGCCGTGAGCCACCCGAGTGGAGGCACAGATGGTGACTCCTGGGACGCCGGCCGTTCCAGCGTGGCGGCCTCGCCGAGGAGCACAGCTGGGCGGTGCCCCGGATCAGGGTTGCCCCTCGGCGCGGCAAGGACAGGGGAGCAGCACCCCGCGGGCAGGCTCTGTGAGCAAGCCAAAGACGAGCTGACGCCCGGGCTGCCTCCTTGCCCTTCCTGCCTCTCACACGGCTTTTCCATGTAATGGTAGGAGCCGCCGGCTTTCAGGTGTGAGTACTCCCCCGAGTCCAGCCCCCCGCCCCCCGCTGCCCACTGTCGGCTGTCGGCTCTCCGGCACGTCCCACCTTCCAGGCCAGGCCCCCCTGCCTTCTGTCCTTGCTCTTTCTTCCACACGAGAGGCCACATCAGCCTCTCCCCGAACCCTTCGGTGAGGCCCGCTGCGCCGGGAATAAAACGTGAAGCCCCCGCTGCAGTCCCCGGTGGGAGGGCCCGGCCTGCGCTCTGCCTTCCAGCTTTCTGATCCCCCTTGCCGCCTTTCCTCAGGGCCCCGCAGGCCTCGGCACCTGCGGTATTAACTTCCCTTAGCCTCAGCTTCCCGGTCCCTGGAATGGGGATGATCAGCTGACCTGTCTACAGAGGGAGGACGTGTTTTTAGCCGGTCTCACTTGGACCGCAGCCCTGTATGAGGAAGGCCCGGGGCTGGGAGCAGTAGCCACAGCCTCTCCTCTTTCCGCTCGTTTCGTCGCTCTTATTCCTTTCCAGACCGTCTGCGACCGTTCCGTTTCCTGCAGAATTTTTAAAAACACAGAAACAACGACATGGTAAATCCCCAAAACAAAAACAACCCAAAAACAGAAGCCAGATCGCCCCTTCTCTCCCGGCCTTTCCCAGGAGCGCTCTGGTCCGCGGGGCCGAGACCCCGACTGGCTCCCGGCTCCCCGTGCGCGTGGGCCCGCGAGGCCTGCCGCCTCTTTGGTCTCCGGTTCGGTTCGGGCCCGGCTGCGGCCCGGCGGAGGGGGAGCGGGGAAGGTCCCGCTGGAAAGGGAGACGGACGTGCTGGTCGGGCGGAGCAGAGTGCTGCCCGGGACCCAGGTCCGAGCCGGGGGCGTCGGTGTGCGTGGGGCGCGCGGGGAGGAAGGCAGCGCTGGCCCCCTTTCGCACGAGGACGAGGTCTTCTGGCTTTCTTTCCACCCTGAGGAGCGTGAGGGAAGGGCCCGAGGGAAAGTGAGCGTGGCCCCTGCTTCCTGCCCACATGGCCTCAGGGCTGGGCGCCTCCAGGGCGGGTCTCCTGGCTGGCGCTCTGCTGAAACAGAGCAGGGGTCTGCCCCGCCGCTGGCGGCCGGGGTGAGCGAGGTGCGCGGGGGCCAGGGGAGACAGGCGGGCCGTGAAGTGGTCGCCGTGGGGGTGAGCCTTGGGTCCATACACCTTTCCGGCTGCCCGTGTACAAGATAGACATTTCCTAGGATAAAAACTGTGTTCGGGGTGCCTGGTGGCTCAGTCGGTTAGGCGTGTAACTCTTGATTTTGGCTCCGGTCACGATCCCATGGTCATGGGTTCGAGCCCAGAGTCGGGTTGTGTGCCAACAGCGCAGAGCCTGCTTGGGTTTCTCCGTTTCCCTCCCTCTCTGTCTCTTCCCTTGGCTCTCTCTCAAAATGAATAAACATTAAAAAAAAAATGCGTTCCAGGGCCGCCTGGGTGGCTCGGTCAGTTGGGCATCCAACTTCGGCTCAGGTCATGATCTTGCGGTCGGTGAGTTGGAGCCCTCCGTCGGGTTCTGTGCTGACAGCTCAGAGCCTGGAGCCTGCTTCGGATTCTGTGTCTCCCCCACCCGCACTCTGTCTGTCTGTGTCTCTGTCTCTCTCAAAAGTAAATAAACATTAAAAAACAAAAATGTGTTCCAGAACTGATCAGACTAAACATGACAGAGGAAAAGCCAACAAGCAAACCACCGGGATGATCCTTGACCCTGAGGTCACATTTCCGGAGATGTGGGACTTCCCTCCGTCACCTCACAGGGCTGGGTGGCACGGATCCCAGCCTCAGACCATGGATGCTTCTGGACTGGTACAGGTGGCCCTGAAGCAGGGACTCACAGCCAGAGTCACCCCGGAAGCGCGGGCCTCAGACCGGGCGCAGGCGAGTTTGGCTTCCGGCAGAAGGCACGTCACCCAAGCCCACAGCTCCTCCTGCAGAAAACCCGGTAACCAGACAGCCGTCCGCAGCGGTGAGCGAGCAGGGGTGCGGAGGGAGCGCCGCCGGAGGCAGAGGCCAGAGCGGCCCTCGGCACAGCGCCGGCCCTGGGGGTGTCGGACAGCCTGTAAAACACCAGCGCTCTCCGGCTTACTCGACAGGTTCCCCGGACGACGGTCGGCAGTGGGTTGGCGCCTTCGGAGCAGCCAAATGGATCTTGCGGGGCGGTGCCTCGTGCGGGGGGCTCACCAGCCCCGGGCGCGCCGCGCAGGAGCCCAGTCATGCGGCCGGTGCCCGGGGGAGCGCCCTTTTACTTTCTGTACTTTTGATTAAATGTAAATCGCGCCCGAAGCTAGTAGCTGTCGTAGCGATGGTTTAAGAAGGTGAGACCGACAGTGGCCCTCGTAAAAGCCCCGCGGACAGCTCTAGCGGGTGGGTCGGTTAGAGGATGAGCCGGAAGAAGTGCCCCAGCAGGGGGCAGGGAGAAGGGCGCTGGCTCGGCGGAGGTCTTCCCGTCGAGGGCGTGCGGGGACACGGGGAACACCGGCCGCGGGCGAGCAGCGGTCGGCCTCCCGGTCTGCAGTGAAAGGTGGTCGTGGCCACGAGGGTTCTGTGCGCCATGCCAGAGGAGGCCGCACGCGGACGGACGCGGACGCCTGACGTGTTCAAGTGGTCAGCCCGGTCACGGAACTAATAGATGTAGAGGTGACGACAGTCCTGTCCCGGGCTTAGGAACGCATCCGCAGGGAGTTAAATTCTGTGCAGCAGCGGTTGCTTGCCAGGCACGCGCGAGCAGACTCTGCCACGCTGCCTCGAGGCCCTCGGGTGGCCCGGAAGGGAAGGCCGGGCCTCGGCAGCTCCACACGCGGCTCAGGGAGGCCCCCGGCTGTGATCGCGGCAGCAGAACTCCTCTCCCGATGCTCTGGGTCACAGAGTCGGCAAGTGCCGGAGCTGGTAGGGACAGCTCTGGGCACAGGAGTGACTCCGCTAGGGGCAGGGCTTGGCCACGCCCAGCAGGTGGCACCGGGCAGAAGGGTTTCCGGTTGAGAGACCAGGATGCCAAGGTCAGAAACGACTCCAGCCAACCAGGGTCAGGAAGTGGGTGGTTTGGTAGCCGCGGTCGGTACCGGGGGCGACTGTACTGTCTGTCGTCTCTGTGCCGGGGGCTCCCGAGCACACAGCCGGTGAGCGGCGTGGGTGGGGGTCGGAGCAGGGGCCGCAGCAAGGGTTTAGGAGCGCTTCAGATGAAGGAAGTAAGCGGAGGAGAGAAGGAGCCCTCGTGGCTTCCTCCACTCACTAGCCGTGAGGCCCACCTGCCACCGCAGCTGACCAGAGACCGCTCGGCTTGTCAGGAAGGGCGGTGGGGGGTGTTGGTGTCTGGCCCCTGACGCTCCCTGCAGACCGATGTCACAGGAGGCACGGTGGGGCCAGCTACTCACAGGGGCGCGGAAGGCGCTCGCGGCGGCGTCTCTGCGTCCGGACAGGCAGGGGCGCGTTGTGAAGGACGACGCGGTGCGTGCCTGCGCTTCTGAGTCAGAGCCGCAGGCTCTCCTCCAGGCCGCTTGACCGAGGTTGACGGGAGCCCCCTGTGGGGCGAGGGCGCAGGTCGGGGCTCTGGGGGGTCGCCTCCTCGCCGTTTCCCGTTCCGCCTGGGTGGAGCGCTCGTTAGGTGACATCCTTCGTCACGGGATTTGTGGGAGATACGAGGTGTCCCGCGTGGCGAAGGAAAGCTTCCGGTAGCAGGTAAGCAGGCGGTTCGGGGCAGACGTCCGGCTGAGAGTGCTACAAACGTTGAGAACTGTTCCGGTGTGTTTGTTTCGAATCTGGCCGAGGGCTCCGCAGAGCTGATCAAGCTGGAAGAGCCGCAGCCCGGTCAGGGAGAGGGCGTCCGGGTAGGCCGGTCGGGACGTAAGGCCCTGGGGCCCCAGCGGGCAGGGGCGCCCCAGGAGGGAGGTGCCCGACCCTCGACGAGGGGCGCGCTTGCAGGACACAGGCCCTCCCGCGAGTCCGCGGCCTCGTGCAGCGTCTGCGGTTCCTGACAGCAGGTTCAGGTGGCAGGGGGTCCTGGTGCCCCGGCCACGCGCCCTGTCAAACACATGTGCTCCGGAGAAGGACGCGTCATCCCAGGCTGCCGGTGTGGGAGGGTTTTCACACAGTGTCTGGCCCTCCGTCCAGAATAACCAGCTAGCTACTGAAGGAAAAGTAACCGTGTCTTCAGGGATGTAAGACAATGGGATAAAAAGAGAGGGAGGGGGCGCCCGGGGGCCCAGTCGGTTGGGCCTCTGAGTTCGGCTCAGGTCCTGATCTCACGGTTCGTGAGTTCGAGCCCCACGTCGGGCTCTGTGCTGACAGCTCAGAGCCTGGAGCCTGCTCTGGATCCTGTGTCTCCCTCTCTCTCTGATCCCCTCCGTCGCTTGTGTGCCCTCTCTCTCCTCCTTTCTCTCAAAAATAAACACTAAAAAGAAAAAGGTGAGAAAGAAAACCGTGGGAATCCAGATAATGCACTTAACAGACACCTTCGTGGGGAAAACCTCAGGGCTGGGGCAGGGGGCGCCAGCGAGCCACGGGGCCTTCCTAGGCCGACGGGGCTATGCGAGCACGAGCAGAAAATGAACGGATGCATTGTGATCCAGCGGACGACACAGCCCGAGAGCCCACACGGCCGTCATAAACGCGGACGGAGAGGACGCCCTCCTCACCGTGGACCGCCAGCCGGCCGCGCGTGCGGGGTCAGTGGAGGGGTTGGAACGTCACCGGGAGGTAATGGCGTTTGTCTGGGTCTCAGGTGTCTCCCCACAGTGGCCTGCTGACGACAAAAGGAAGCTAATAGAGTGGAGACACCGGCTGGCACTTGGTCTGCCCCCAGTGTTGGCACGCACCGAGCCGCTGTTCTCGATGTGACTCGGCGTCACTTTCGGGACATCCCAGTCAACAAGTGCCCGGCCTGAATGTCTCCACGAGGAGATGGAGAGCCGTCCCGCAGGCTGACTGCCTGGACTCTCGAGAGCGTCGTGTCGGTAAGGGCAAGGGCCCGGGTTCAGGGAGGCAGAAAGGAGAAAACCGCTCTGCAGGCCGGAACCAGGCAGTGAAACACGTCCGAGCTGTCGGACCGCCTGCTGCCCCTGTTGGGAGGTGCGTCCCGGCGCGGGGAGCAGGGCCTTAGGGGCTCGGGGTCGGTGTGCGCCCTGGCCTGATGCCGGGAGAGGGAGAAGGCCCCTGGCCACCTTCCACGCGCCCCGGGGGACAGATCGCCGGTCCCAACCCCGCTCTCGGTGCCCGATGTGTGCCGGGAGGTGGGGTTGCCAGAGAGGCCGTACCAGCTTCCGGCTTCCACAGTGGCCGTACCGTTTTCCATTCCCGGTAAAGTGCGCAAGCGTTCCCGGTGACGGTAGCTGGTGAGCAGGCAGGCGATAAGGACTGTCCCGGCTGTCGGCAGCAGCCCCTGACCGAAGGAGACAGCCTAGGGTGTTCTTCAGGCAGAAAGAAGAGGCCGTCCGGGGCAAACTCCCAAACGCAAATATGTGGGCAACTCTAGGTAGCTGCTCGCGGGGCGAAACAGTGCTAACTGTGTCCTGTGGGGGCGAGACGCCAATGGACTTGAAATACAGGATAACACATCGGTGTGTGAGCGACATGGCTTAATTCCGACCTCGTGTGGCCTGGGAGGAGGCAAGTGCAGGTCGCTGGACCGTGATACATCGGGGCACCTGTTGTTTTGTGTTTTTAATCTTTTCGAGAGCGAGCAAGCTGGGGAGAGGGGCAGAGGGAGCGAGGGAAAGAGAGTCCCAAGCGGGCTCTGCACTGTCAGCGCAGAGCCCCACTCGGGGCTCGATCCCGTGACCCCGGGATCGTGACCTGAGCAGAAATTAAGAGGTGGACACGCAACTGACTGAGCCACCCAGGTGCCCCTCAGGGCACCTGTTGTGATCTTCACAGAAACTACTCAAAGAAGGGTTCCTCGATTAGAGACAGGACACGGAAAATAAAAATTAGGCCAAACGAAGGCAAGGAGGAACAAAAGAACATGGAATAGAAGGACAGACAACAGGTAATAGGACGGTGGACGACCCCCGTTCTCTCCGCAGCCACACCGGATGCAGCAGGACCAAATTCTCGAATTCGAAGCAAGGCTGCCCAGCTAATCATGACGCGGCCGGCTTTCCCAGCAGACACACAGAACTAGAACGACACCTTAAGTTAAACATAAAAAGATGGAAAACCCAAGTTCTGCACATGCAGCCGAAGAAAAAAGCAGGCGGCACAGGGGCAGGACGCCTTTCCGACTGGGCAGATGTGGGCCCGGCAGGGTTTTATTCGGAGAACTTGGGAAGGGACAGAGAAGTGGGAGGCTTCTCAGGCTGCGGCACCTGGGAGGTTGGCTACGTTTGCTGTGCTCGCGTGTGGGTGTGCGTGCGTGCCTGTGCATTCGTGTGCGTGCGCGTGCGCGCACACGCGAGCACACGCACACTCTCCCCATCTCCGTTTCTGGCTGGTTTGCAGGCACACAGTTTCCCCCACGTGACGTCTCCTCTCGAGGGTCATTGGCTAGAATTTTCTGTTGTGTCAGCCTGCCGAGACGGCCCAGGGCACTGGCGGTCCTGTTCCAGGAGCCAGCTTTCTTGTCTACAAGTTTATCAAGGTGAACAGACAGCTGGGAGCTCTTCCTCCCTTCTTTTTAATATTTTTAAAATTTATTTATATATTTTCAGAGGGAGAGAACGAGTGGGGAAGGGGCAGAGAGAGGAGAGAGAGAGGGAGAGAGAGAGAGAATCTTAGGCAGGCTCTGAGCTGTCAGTGCAGAGCCCTAGGAGGGGCCTGAACTCGGCAACGGTGAGATCATGACCTGAGCCGAAGCCGGACGCTCAGCTGACTGAGCCGCCCAGGCGCCCCTTCCTCTCTTCTGTCCTCTCTGCTCTGGCCTTTTCTCCTCTCCGCCTCTGTCATCTGGACTCGCAGCTCACGTGCGTATCGGGGTTGGCTCTGTACTGCGTGCTGCAGAAAATTAAGAAACCGTGTTTTCCTTGCTTTTCACCTTAAAGGTGGACTTTTTATACATGTGACAGGCATGCTGGGGACCTGTCAGAGGGGAAGGCACACGGTCTTAGACACACTGGAGTCGAAGGCTTGTCCTGCTGGACGGGGCTCTTGCCACGGGGACAGGCAAAGGCGAGTGCGTGCGGGGGATGGAGCGCGCGCCCTGGTGGCTCGGGCGTCCGAGCTGGGATGCTTTTCCTCTTCAAGTTCATGTTTTTTTTCTCGTTTGACCAAATGAGTGGTGATAGAAAAGTTTCTTTCCTTAAATGTAACGGGGACCCTGAAAAGCAGTTCAGCACTCAGCCTGTGATCTGGATTTCAGTACCGTGGTTCTTAGGGTGACAGTATTGGTGGCTTTATGTTTTTAAGTATAGAAGAGGAGTAACAGCGTCGTTTAGAAATAACGTCGTATGATACGGGCGGCTGGCTGGCTCAGTCGTTGGTCTCTTGATCTCCCAGTCGTGAGTTTGAGCCCCATGTTGAGTGTAGAGCCTACTTACAAAAAATTTTTTTAATTCATAAACATAAAATTGTATGATTCTTCAAGAATTTTGATGTTGTAGACTCCCGTCGTTCTGTCTGCTTCGTGGCAGGTCCGTTCTAGATGAGGAACTGTACACGAACACGGGACCGGGGACAGGCGTCCGTGCCTCCGTCCTCGTCCCCATCCCTTCCTGTGAGCCTTTGGACGGGACGCAGAGCACCTGCCTCCGGAGCCGCCGGGGCGGGTCTGCCACCGTGTCCCGTCTGGTGCCCTGGCCTCGCTGGCCGGAAGAGGAGGGTCTCCTGGCTGCCGCTCTTCTCCCTTTCGTGGCCTGGGGCGCTGCTCCTCCTGAGGGCGGATGCCCAGGCCCCCGGGAGAGCGGGCTCCCTCGGTCGGGCCTCTCTTCCGGCCTCGCTGCCTGGCCCAGTGCAGCCCCGCGCATCCTGCGTGATGGGTGTTCAGGACGCCCAGGTGCCTGGTCCCCAGTCCCGTTAGGGCACCTTTTCCTGAGTCTGTGCGTGGCACGATCGGGGCCAGCGGGTGATGGCTGTCCACAGGGGTTCCGTCCCCTAGAGAAGTCTCTTCTCCTGCCCTGTACCCTGAGGACGCGGCAGTCTGAAGGGCGCGGTGAGGCACGCGTGGGACGGAGCTGGGCGCTGTGGGCGGCGGCGTGCTCCTCACCGTGCGGCCGGGGCTCCCGGCGGGGCGGTCCTGCACCCCAGCCCAGCCGCCTGCGGGGCCCCCATCGCGGTGGCCGTCACGGAACCTCTGCCCTGTTTCTCGCTGGCCCTGAGCCCCTGCAGTCTGGGAGGGAGAGGTGTCCGCATGCTGCGGTGGCCCGCCAGTGGGGAGGGGGTGCAGGGCCGGTGCCTCGACGGGAGAACAGCGCGGCCCTCAGAAATCGGCGCATGCTGACGGCACAGAAGACTGGCACCCGAGGGCGGCCGGGGCGCTCGGCCGGTTGAGCGTCTGGCTCCTGGTTTTGGCTCAGGTCACGATCCCAAGGTCACAGGATCGAGCCCCATGTCAGGCTCTGTGCTGATAGTGTGGGGCCTGCTGGGGTTCCTCTCTCTCCTTCTGTTCCTCACCCCCGCTCGCTCACTCCGTCTCTCAAAATAAATCAATTTTAAAAAATAAAATAATTCAGAACAAGGTAGATTCTTCAGTATATGGTACTAAGAGCGGTCTCTCAGTTTTGCTGCGAGGAAAAGAGGTAGGTGTTGCGTACTCACACGTTTTAGGTAAAGAGCTACGGTAAAAAAAATAAAGAACTACGAGAGCGCTCGAAGAAACTTAGAAGAACGTGTCCGTAATCTGGAATGAGGGAGCCTGGCTCCTAAGATACACAGCAATCTATGGGGAAGGGATTGGTACACCCAGATTTGCAAAAACAAAACACTCTTGTAGGACCAAAATCCGTATAAACAAAGTTAAAAAGAAAAGTGACGTTTGGGGAGAAAGTGTTCTTCACACGCGTGATCAGGGGTCACTAGGGAGAGTATTGAAAGGGTTCAGTGACTCCCCCGAGACTCACGAGCAGCCCGGAGGGTGGACGAGCAGCATGAGCAGGGAGGGGAGAGGCGCCCGACTGCCACCCGACGCCTCGCAGGGAGGCGCACACAAAGCCAGGTGGCGCGCTCTGGCTGGTCAGCAGGACAGCGAGTGGCCGTGAGCTCCACCCGCGGGCACGAGGCTGCCGGCCGCGCCGTGAAGGCGCAGGAAGTGACCGGCGGGGGGCATGGCAGCCTCTGCTGAGACGCACGTGCACCTTCATCTTCTGGCTCCCGAGGCCTTTGTCCGCCTCGTGCCCCGGAGTCCCGGCTGGCTCCTTGGCCTCCGTGACAGGGTCGTGGCCTCCCGTGGCCTCACACTCTCTTGAGAAGCACAGGGGCGGGGGCCTGGTGTCACCACCGCTGCTGGTGGAGGTGGCCTGTGTGCCGCGGCAGGTGGGTCTGCCGGCGGCCTTCTTCAGAAGACGCGAGAGCCAAGGGCGCATCCCGATTCTAGTTGCGTGCAGAGAATTGAGGTGACAACTGTGTGCACACTTACACGTCTGCCTAAATGCACGGGGAAGATCCGGAAGATGCCCAGGGCTCAACCTGTCCCTCCGGGAAGCGCCGAGGGGCCGGAGGCGGGGGGAGGCACCGGCCCTTCGTGCCGTCTTTTCTGGATTCTTTCCACGCGTGGCTCCTAAATCCGGGTATCTGGGTGGAGCTGGGGATGTGGGTGAGCGCACGCGCGACCTCGACTGCTGCTGACCATTGCTCCCTGTTCGCAGGTGCGGGTCCTGGCGGGAGCCCGCCAACCCCTACTACGTCAGCTCCGGCTACGCCCTCGCCCCGGCCACCAGCGCCAACGACAGCGAGCAGCAGAGCCTGTCCAGCGACGCCGACAGCCTGTCCCTCACCGATAGCAGCGTGTGAGTCCCCTCTTCCCGGGCGAATCCCAGCCCCCCCCCTCCCCCAGCTGACGCACGGCCAGGCTGCGCTGCAGGGCACGTGCTTGACCGTCCCGGGGTTGCAGTCGCCGCTTCTGTCGCCGGCCAAGGCTGCCGGGGCCTTAGAAAGAGAAGAAGCTGAGGAAGCAGAGCCCGGAGCTGCCCCCGCCGTGCTGTGGTTCAGTTTTGCCCTCGGCGCTCACGGTCTGGGGTTCGCTTTACAGACAGGTGGCCGAGCAGGGCGGGCAGTGGGGGTGCGGGCCTCCCCCTGCAAGGCTGCTTCCTCTGCAGGGGTGCCTCTCTGTTGGTGCCGTTCCGTTCTTGTCACTGTGTGAAGTCTACTCCCTGTCACCTGCTCTGCGTGGGAGATGGGAAGACCGGGGCTGGAGGGGAGTTGGTACGGCTGGTCCCGGGCCATCCAGGGACAGACACGGGGCCGCACGCGTCTCCCAGGCCTCGGTGACCATCTAGAACCACCTTGAGCCCGAGCGGCCCTCGGGGTGACGTTGGACCGTGTCCTCCCACCGTCCTCTCCTGGGAAGCCCTCCCTTCGCGAGAGAGTTCTTGCTCTCTGTGCCCTGGCAGGTGGCTTTCCGGGACCGCCCCGAGAGCGGGGCACAAAGCTCCGTTGTTGTAGCAGGCCGTCGCCCTACCCGCCTGGCAAGGTCCTCTGGGGTCTCGGCCGCCCACGAACAGCAGCCTTACCCAGCTGTAAGACTGTGTGCCCTCCGCCACCGGACCACCACCGGTGGGAAGTCCCCGGCCGTGACCAGGGCCGGGGGCCGAACCTCGGGCACCCTCCAACAACGTAGGGGCCAGAAGGAAGCCTTGGGCCGGGACAGCGGGCCGATGTGGGGCGCCCCTCCCCGCAGAGGCTGCAGGGGGTGTGGGGCGTGGGCAGCGGCCGTCAGCAGGTCTCCGGGGGTGTCTTCCCCAGCCAGCCCGTTTCTTCCCGGGAAACATTTTGGAGAATCAGATAGGGTTAAATTGGAAAGAAAATAAGGGTTACCAAACCCCGTGTTAAATTCGTGGCCCCACGTCCTGTGCCGTTTTCATGCGGCTGCCTCTCCTCTCCTGCGTGGTGCACGCGCCGCCTCCGCAGCCCGCCGGCCACCCTGCGTCGTCACACCTGGGGCCCTTTCTCTTTTCCGCTTTGGTGGCCACGTGGTGACATCACAAGTCGGGTCTGTCCCTTCGGGTTCAACGTACGTGTGTGGATCATTTCATTCTGCTTGTGTCAAATCTTTTTTTTAAGTTTATTTTTAGAGAGAGGGGGGCGCCTGGGGTGCTCCGTCGGTTAAACAACCGGCTTCGGCTCAGGTCACGATCTCACGTTTGTGAGTTCGAGCCCCGCATCGGGCTCTGTGCTGACAGCTCAGAGGGGAGCCTGCTTCGGATTCTGTGTCTCCCTCTCTCTCTGCCCCTCCCCTGCTTGTGCTTGCCCTCTCTCTCTCTCTCTCTCTCTCTCTCTCTCTCTCTATCAAAAATAAACATTAAAATTTTTTTTAATTAAAAAAAAAAAACAAAAAAAGCCAAAACATCGTATTTTTAGAGGAAGAGAGAGAGAGAGAGCAAGCAGGGGAGGGGCAGAGGGAGAGAGGGAATCCCGAGCAGGCTCCCCTGACTGAGCCCCCCGGGCACCCCCTTTGTGTCATACCTTTAAGAGAAAATGTTGAGGTGTTTTTAGCAGTTTCTCGCTTGAAATGCCTGCGGTTTCGGCAGCGCCTCCCTCGATCCCCGGGAGCAGCCGATGGCTGGGACCGTGCACTCGCACCATTGAGCTTTCTCGTCCAGGAACTGGTTACTCCGGTGAAGATTCAGTTGCCAGCACATTCTTCTTGTCAAGTCTCTTAATTCCCTCCAAGAAAAAGATGTGTTTGCTAAAGAGAAGGTCTAACATTATAAAGTGTTTTTTTTCTGATATTCTGTTCGTGTTGGTTTACAGTAAGACTCAGAAACACAGGAATAGTAGGAACGTCTGCGCGGCTGTCAGTTAAACGTCCGACTTCAGCTCAGGTCATGGTCTCGCAGTTCGTGAGTTCGAGCCCCGCATCGGACTCTGTGCTGACAGCTCAGAGCCTGCTTGGGATCCTCTGGCCACCTCTCTCTCTGCCTCTCCCCCGCTCGTGTGTACTCCCTCTCTCCCTCTGCCCCTCTCTCCCTCTCAAAAAAATAAACATTAAAAAAAAAAAAGATTTTCTCTCTTACCTTTTGCTCCCTTCCCTGTGTGTGTGCACACTCTCCTTCTTTCTCTCAAATAAAAAAAAAATTAATGTATCTATTTTTTCAATAAAATGTACGAGTAAATTTAGAATGTAAGATATTTGAATATATATCAGAGATAAAAGTTAGGGTTGTCGATTTTTTCTAAATTATTTCTCCCGGGCACAGCTGCCCTCGGCATGTCAACCACATGGTAAAACGGTGGCATGGCTCACTAGACCTGGGACGTGGGTGTCCGAGGACACTGCCTCGTGCTGAGGGACCTTTAACCGGTGCCTGGTCAAAGCATATGAGAAACAAATTGGTGGCTCGGGACACCCGAACAAAACCCTCGGGGCAGGTGACGACATTTTTGAATGTGTTTGACTCACCTGCTCCTTGCAGACTCCCCTGCCGGAGTGCTGAGCCGGTCACACTGCACAGCCAGCTGGTGTCCTGATAGCCAGGGACGCTGCGGCGGTGACAGGGGAGACGGGCTGCCCCAGCCTCCTCCTACCTCATTCAGCCAAAGTCTGCCCTTTCCGCCGAGACCAGGGCTCTCGAGCATATGATTTTAAGAGGAGAGTCGGCGTCCCTGCCTGGCAGCAAAGCCGCCGAGCCCCCGGGCCGTGGCCCAAGCGGCGGCTTCCCTGGGCTGCCCAGCAGCCAATACGTAAGATCGGACTGTGGCGGCGCGTGCGGAGCCTGTAAGAGCAGTGCTCCGACAGCGCCCCAGCCCCGTCCCCCGCACCCCTCCTCCGTGGGCCGGGGGAAACAGGTCTTCACCCGCTGGAGGACAGGGAGGCCGAGGCCTTTCGTCAGCCGGACGGTTTACAGACTCCCCCCTTGCAGCCGTCGGGGCTGGGAACTCCCCCAGCAGCCCTTCTGCAAGAAGGAGGTGGGGACCCAGAGGACCTCTCTCCGGGCACCCTGCTCTGGGGGCGTCGGCACGGCACGGGGGCGCCTGTTGGCCACCGTGCTTCTCAGAGTGGCTGTAAATAGTGGGGCGAGGACCGGAGCTGGAGGGATTGGGTCTGTGCCGTGGGGGGGCCGTTAGATGTGGCGTCTGTCTTGAGTCAGTGCGCGTAGTCCTGTAAAGGCAACGTGTAATTGGATTCGTACGTCTAGCGCAGTCTTCGAGAGGGTTTGTAGCTAAAACTTAGGTCGAGGAAACCTACTTGCATACCCCTTAGATTACTGCCTTAGCAGTCTGCCTTGGAAGACAACAGAATGAGAGCACTTTGGCGATCTCTCAGTGGGATCTGAGTCGTCTTGGCTGTCAGCGCTTGTCCGCTTAGAGCACCCCTCCCAGACAGGCACTCCGTGTCCACCTGGGCAAGAAACGACAGGTCGGGGGACGTTTTCAGCAGAGGATGTGCAGGAAGTGTTCCAGGCTATGTGGCCACCTACAGTCTCTGTCACGTATTCCTCCCCTGCCTTCCCCCGCCCCCCAATTTTAGAGAACATGAGCAGGGTAAGAGCAGAGGGAGACGGAGAGAGAGAGAGAGAGAGAGAGGGAGGATCTTAAGCAGGCTCCATGCTCAGTGTTGAACCCGACACGGGGCTTGATCCCACGACTCTGGGATCATGACTTGAGCTGAAACGAAGAATGAAATGAAATGACTTGACGTTCATCCGACCGAGCCACCGAGGCGTCCCTCCTCCCCTGCTTGGAAACATTCTTAGCTCTCAGTCTGTAGAACTCAGGCCCCTCCAGCGGCACTGCGGACGGAGCCAGCACGGCTGCGCTTCGTGGGGCTCTTTGGTTTGTACTCACGCCGGCCTCTCTCTCCCCCGGACAGGG
This sequence comes from Paradoxurus hermaphroditus, assembly GCA_004024585.1. Taxonomy (NCBI): domain Eukaryota; kingdom Metazoa; phylum Chordata; class Mammalia; order Carnivora; family Viverridae; genus Paradoxurus; species Paradoxurus hermaphroditus. The sequence continues at coordinate 28,124 of PITB01007986.1, forward strand.
ATGGAGTCCCGCCGTACCGGACCCGCAAGCAGCATCGCCGGGAGATGCAGGAGAGCGTCCAGGCCAACGGGCGGGTACCTCTACCTCACATTCCTGTAAGTTCGGGCCGCGCAGCCCCCCGTGCCCCGTCTCCCGGGGCTCGCCGGTCCCCTGCGACGGTGCCTGCCCCTTCTCCCTCCACCCCCGGGCCACTGTGGCACTGGGCCGCGGGAAGGGCCACGCTGGCTTCCTGTGAGCTCAGCTCACGTCGAGGCGTAGCATGTGGTCAACACGCGGTCACACCCCGCAGGCCAGCGAGGACGGCGTGGGCGGCTCGTAGGCCCACATGGTCCCTTCAGGGGGGCAGGGAGGGCCTCACGTAGCGCCCGCTGTGCGGTCTTCCTGTCCTGTTAGGTAGGATGCCTCTCCTCAACATGGGAGAGCAGCTCCGAGCCCGTCGGTGGCTCGATACCGGGCCCATCTCCCTGCGCGGGCCACCTCACTGCGGCTCCATCTGGAAGCCCGGCGGTGGCGACACTTAGTCCCTCCGATCCCAAGGTGCCGCGAGCACCTGCTGTGGGAGGTGCCTCAGCTTCCCCTCTTGGACGAAAACGGTGACGGGACGCCGATTCCGCTGACTGGGCTCTGGGGGGGCTTCGCGGGGCAGGCCGGCAGCCCGCCCCCACCTGCAGAGACCTCTTTGTCTCGGCGCGCCGAGCGAACGGAGAGGCTTCTCAGGGAAGAGAAGGAGGGCTCGCAGGGGTCCCTGACCTTTGGCGCTGCGGGCAGCCGTCCTCGGTTTCTGTGCGGCCAAAGGGGACTTGTCTCAGGGTGACCGCACAGCGTCCGTGGCCGCGGTTCTTTGCGTAGAGTCTTTTAGCTCCTCGAATTTCAGGTAAGAGGGGTGATTGTTTATAGGTGCTCTTGCCGCTGAGAAGAGGCCGCACGGTCAGCGTGGGGGCGCCTGGGGGGCTCAGTCGGTTCAGCATCCGACTCTGGCTTTCGGCTCAGGTCTCGATCTCACAGTTGCTGGGACTGAGCCCTGCATCAGACTCAGTGCTGACAGCGTGGAGCCTGCTTGGGATCCTCTCTCTCTCTCTTTCTCTCTTTCTCTCTCTCTCTCTCTCTCTCTCTCTCTCTCTCCCCGCCCCTCCCCTCCTCGTGTGCTCTCTAAATAAATAAGTAAATAAATGTTTAAAAGCAAAAAATGAAAAGGGCGGTCGAGCATATTGTCACCTCCCAGCCAGCCGTCGGCACAGCGCAGACTTGACCTGAGCCAGGCGCTGACGGCGCGTGCCTGGGGAGGAGTGGCGGGTGCTGCGGACAGTCTGCAGGCACGTCTGTGCCCGCGTGGGCGTGCCTGCCGCCGGGGACCCCCGCCCCCCCCGCCCGCTACTGCATGCGCCTCCCAGCTACCTCGTGGATCTTGTTTTTTTGTTTTTTGTTTCCTTTTAAGGTTCGTTGGTTTATTTTGGGGGGGAGGGCAGGGAGTGGGGTAGGGGCAGAGAGAGGAGGAGAGAGAGAATCCCGAGCAGGCTCTGCCTTGTTGCATGGAGCCTGACGCAGGGCTCCAGCTCATGAACTGTGAGATCACGACCTGAGCTGAAATCAAGAGTCAGACGCTCGACCGACTGGGCTCCCCAGGCGCCCCCGCTTCACGGGTGTTTAAACTCAGGACTGGGCCTGGGCAGGGCGAGCAGAAGGGGAGCCTGGGTATCCTGGGAAAGGAAGGGGGTGCGCGGACACAGGAGCCAGATGGGGGCGCGCCCTCCCGCCGAGGCCTAGGCCGCCGGAGCCCCAGGGTGGGAGTGTGCGTGTCTACACTGGCGGACCGAGCACGGCGAGAGTGCGATGAGCTGCAGAACACTCACTCCAGCCCAGGTGACCCCGCGTGAAGCTGTCACTTCCCTGGGAAAAAGTGGCTTCGGGGCAGGGGTGCCATCGGCCATGATGGGACAAATGGACACCACCCCCTCGAAGACCCCCTCTTGCCGAGGATAGCACCAGGACACAGCCCACCTTCAGGGCCATCCTGCATAAGAGCTGGATTCAAATTTTCAAAAGTCAGGGTCATGAAAGTCCAGAGGAGACAGGCTCGTTCCAGATTGAGGAAGTGCAGAGAAACGGCCCGCCTGAGCTCCGTGGGCCTCGGTCTGGGAGGGAGAGAAGGCCTGCAGGGCCTGTGGGGCCTCGGGGTCCAGGGGTGTCCTCCGTGGGACGCCTACCGACAAATTCTGGTGATAGGACCTTAATTCAAACAATTAAACAGCGTATTCACCAAAGCCGAAAAAGAAAATTGGTGAGCTGCAATACAGACCTGGAAAGACATCTCAGAATGGGGCACAGAGAATCGGGAAGAGACGAGAGTCAGAAGTGTCATTGGGGGAATGTTCCAGAATCGAGGAAAGCAAGGAATCTTCAGGTTCTGGAAGGTCCTGGCCAAGTCAGCATGAAGGCAGAGCGAGAGAGACTTGTGAGGCAGCGAGAGCCTGGCTTTGCCACGTGACATGGACAGTGCTGTGGCCTCGCAGGCTTCCCGCCTTGGTCACCCACCCCCCGGCAGGGCTAAGGGCATTTCCGTGTACCCTGCCGGCCCTCGGGCCTGACCCCCTGCAGCCATTCGGAGAAAGCGGGAGGTCCTATGGGTCCTGGTGACCTCTGAGTGGCGGTCACCCTCCAGCAAGGGTTTAACGGGCCCCTGCTCTCTGAGCTGTTCACAGGTTCACGGGAACAGGTTGTGGCTGGAATGGGCTGGGCACGGCCAGGCAGTTAGTGCAGACCTGAGCCGGAGGTCGCCGGCCTCCTCGCCCGCCTGGGCCTTGTTTTCTGGGGCCCAGCGTTAGGAGATGTTGGCCGCGTGCTTACCTGAGGCGTGGAGAACTTCTCAGTCTCTGGGTGGGGACCGCCGCCCCTGCCGGCCTGATGGCTCAGCAGAGGGGCCTGGGGGGGGTGTGCTTGGGCGGCTCGGCGAGAGGGGGGCCACGGCAGCGGAAGCTCGGCCTGGGTGAGCTGGCCCCTGCAGCGGGCACCCAGCCCGGCCCTGCGGTCAGGTCAGACAGGCCAGCGTGTGTTCCGGTGACAGTGGTTTGGGGTTCAGGGTGAAGACAGGGCAGGCGGCATCCGGCCCGCCCGGCGCGGACTCCTGTGGAAGTTAAGCAGGAGGCGCCCCACCCAAGTGGCGTCGGCGGCCAGCAGGGGGAGCTCTCATGCCGACCCAGCAGGAGCCTCAGGTACGGGCAGGGACGCTCTGCGTCCCGTGCGCGGTTTGGGCACCCCTGCGGCTCAGCCACGGAGAAGGCGTCGTCACCCTGGACGCTCGCGTGACTTCCAGGGGATCGAGGGCGGGACGAGGGGCAGTGTGTGGGTGTCGGTGCAGGGGCACAGAGCCGCCGCCACGTTGGGAACCCCGCTGACCTTCCAGTCATGAAGCCTCTGCTCCTTACCGCCGCGGGAGGGGCCGTCTGAATTCCCCAGGAGGTCCGCAGCTTTAATTACTGGGACTTTTTTCTTCGTGACTTCTGTTGTTCCGCCGCAGCCGGAAAGTGGCCCCTTCCTCCACAACCCGGCAGATACAGTCACTTCTGACGGTTTCCCAGTTTCTGAAGCACCACCGTGCCGCCTAGAGGCTCTTTCCAGAACACACGAGCCTGGGGGGCGTGCGTCCGCCGCAGAGCGGAGCCTCCCCGCGTCCTCACCCCACGTCGGGGCGCTTCCGTCTCGTCGGGACTTTTCACTCCGCCCTTGCTCTGCGCGAGCCGTCCCACGGTCAGCCTGCTTGTCGTCCGACGTCTGGCCTCACACAGTCAGTCCCGTGTGGTCGCGGTGCTCTGCTCAGTGCAGTCCCTGAAGGAGCCGGCCCGCCGGCCTCTGGCCTCTCTGGTCCACGCGGATATCCTGTCCACGAAGACTCCCTCCAGGGTCTCGGCCTCTCGGCTGTCCCCACTGCCCAGGCTTTTCCGAGAACACCGGACGCCCCCAGTCGCCCCTTCTTAGCTAGGCCTGCCTCCCCGCCCGCCCCGCCCCGGGCGCCGCGGGACCTTGGGCACCCGCTCGCTGTGTTGAAGCGTTGGCTTGTGTCCTGGGCCTGCCCTCCCCTGTCTCCCTCTCCAGACCCTTCAGAGCTTTCCGCAGCCACCCCTGAGCCCTCGAGGCCGGCATCCGCCCCACACGCGGGCGTCTGTCGCCGAGCCCTGCCCGCGCCTTCTCACCTGAGCTCACGTGTTTCTGAGGTGCTGCCGTTTCGTAGATGAGAAGCACAGTCCAGACGGCGCCCAGAGCCCGCCGCCACCCCGAGTCTTCCCTGCTGCTCAGCTTGCTGCACACCTGAAGGCCAGGGTTCTAGATCGCCACTGTCCCCCCGAGAGGTCAGGGAGGGCCCCTGCGTGCCACCCTGTCTCAGGCTGCCTCCTCTTCCGTCTGCCCTCCTGCCCTGTCCGAGCCCCCTGGGCGCTCCCCCTCCTCCTCTCCCCTCCTCCCCTCCTCTCCTCCTCTTGGCAGCTCCCTGGTGCTCCCATTCTCCTCAACAGGGGGTTGGTGGCTTAGATGTAAAAAAAATTTTTTTTTTTAATTTTTGAGAGAAAGCGCACAAGCTGGGAGGGGCGGGGGAGGGGGGAAACAGAGGCCCCAAAGCTGGGCTCCCGGCTGTCAGCACAAAGCCCAGTGTGGAGCTTGAACTCAGGAACCATGAGATTGTGACCTGAGCTAAAGTCAAGGGTTAGATGCTTAACCGACTGAGCTGCCCGGTCACCCCACGTGGCTTAGATTTTAAAAACATCTTTTGCTCTAAAAGACATTGTTAGCACAGCTGATTCGATTAGAATAAGGCCCGCCGCTGAGGTACCAACACTGTCAGAGTCCTCTTTCTCTCCGTGGGCCCCTTCTCTGCTAACAGTCCTCGCAGGGTCAGCTGCAGGAGGGTCTTTAGTTTTTCAGTACGCCGAGGTGCGGCTTGTCCTCTGCTGCCTCCGGAGAGCGCGCGCCTGTCTGTGTGTGGGAGGGAATGGCACCGCGCTCGGGGGATCTGGGGGGACGGGGGCCTGGGGGAGGGTGGACAGGAGTACTTCGTGCTCGTCTAGCAACTTATTTAAATTTGAAATTATTTCAAAGTAAAGCTAACCCCTCAGAAAAGTTACACAGTGTATTTCTGTGAACTACACGGCACAGTTATTTCGTCTGAATGCGAAAGCCTGCCCGTTTCCCCCGGTTTTCTTCCTGCACTCCGAGTTCTGTGTCTCCCACCCCTGCCGAGGAGCCGCCTCCAGAGCGGGCCCGCTCGCCACCTTCTGTGCTCTAGGGGTCCTGCGGCGGCCGCTGCCCCGGGGCTCCTGGTCTGGGCCCCCCCCCATCTCTCTCTCTCGTGTGTGGTCTCTGCCCCTCTCCCTTTCCACCTCCTGGAGACTGGCCTGGCCAGTCCTGTTAGAGGCACTGCTTTGGGGTGGGCTGGGCGGGACCCGAGGTGCAGGACACAGGTGGCTTAGGACCCCAGAACACCCCACTGCCAGCTGCTGCCGTAGCGACCTCACCCCAGCTCTGAGCCTCCAGTTCTGTGCCCGTAAGAGGCTCCCGAAGCGGTCGCCAGGGTTCCGTTCTCCCGCCCAGGTCAGTGCCGGGCGAAGGAGACCTTGAGTCAGCCAAGAAAAGGGGGCAGCGAGCAACCCGACGGAGGGGAAAGGGCGACCGCGCGCGCGCGTTAAGATAAAATGCAGGTTCCGGACGCTCTTTCCGGTCGCCCAGCAAGTGCCCGCGTGCCGTCTCCACGGGGCTGGCACCGAGGCTGATGGGCGCCGTCTCCTTGCAGCGCACTTACCGAATGCCAAAGGAAGTCCGCGTGGAGCCCCAGAAGTTCGCCGCGGAGCTCATCCACCGCCTGGAGGCCGTCCAGCGGACGCGGGAGGCCGAGGAGAAGCTGGAGGAGCGGCTGAAACGCGTCCGGATGGTGAGTGGCCCCTCCCGGGACAGGCCACGGCCCCTCTCAGTGTCTCAGGGTTGGGGTGAGTTGAGGGCCGCTTCAGGCTCCAGGAGCTCCCTCCGGGGTCTCCCAGGGCGCGCTCCGGACGCCCTCTGCCCTCGTCCTGGTGGCCGGCCGCTCCCCTGTGACGCCCGCCCCCGCTCTTGCCCAGTCCGCACCGTCTCCTGGGGAGGAGGTCCCGGTGGTGGGGCCTGAGCCCGGCCGAGGAGCAACCAGTAGGCGCTCGGCAGCCGCTGCTTGGCCTGTGGGGAGCTGGGGCTCCTGTTCCGTCTGCTTCTGGGGAGACGTTGAGAGGCGCCCGCCGTCGTCCCCAAACGGTGGCCACCCTGGGGCAACTTCGGCTCGGCTCAGGGAGGACGTTTTTGGCAGACGGCGTGTACAGCGTGCAGGCTGACCCGGCTCTCCTTTCTCCCCAGCCCCCTTCCCGCTCCCCGCCCGCGTCCCACGTGCCCCCGAGGCTCTGCCAGGGCCCGCAGGCACCGCGCACGTGTGTGGAGCAGAGCGCGCACTTGGTGTGGGGGCCGGGGGTCCCCACTGGTCTTCTGGAGGGCAGGAAGGGTTACGTTGAGACCTAGGCTCCTGTGGCCTGTTTTCTGAGCAGCGGCCTTGCCTGGTGGAACGCGCAACGCTCGGGCGATTCCGTGTGATCTGTGACTTGCTTTAATGCTTCTCGGCCCGTAACTGCCAAAGAGACACTCGGCTTGTGCGGCCCGTGGGGGTCGTCCTGCAGGGTTCATTCCCACACGTGCTCAGGGGCTTCTGTCCCGAGGCGTCGATGACAGGCAGGTCCCTCGAGCGAGGCCTTCCTCGTGCTCCCCGCACTTCACCAGGTTGCTTGTCCCCGAGGCCCCTGTGCCCCGTGCTCCCGGAGCCGCGCCGCCGAGTGGCCGGAGGCCAGCCTTTGCTTTTCTCCGGCAGGTAGGAATTTCCTGCTGAAGCTAAAAACGGTCCCCGCTGGCCGTGCCCGGCTGGCTCCGTCGGCGGAGCGAGCGACTCTCCCTCTAGGGCTGTGAGCTCAAGCCCCACGTTGGGTGTGGAGTTTGCTTCAAAAAAAAGAGAAAGAAGAAGCAGTCGCCTTTATAAGTGGGGGTCTTCCGCCTTTCCTCGGTACCTCACGCCCAAGACCTGAGACGCACACACGTGATCGTTCTGGGGGCACCTGGGGGCTCGGGGGTAGAGCGTCCGATTCCAGCTCAGGCCATGGTCCCGGGGTCACTGGATTGAACCCCACATAGGGCCCCGTGCTGGGCGTGGGGCCTGGCGGGTTCCGCCTCTCTCTCTCCGCCCCTCTTGCAGGCTTGTGAGCTCTCTTTCTCTCTCTCAAAGCAAAAACAAAAACACACCAAAAACGTGATTGTTCTTGAAGGAACTGTTTCTCTACCTGGTCACCCCACGCTCCCATTTACTACACGGACCTGAGCCCTCCTCAGACTCCGCCAGAACCCCCCCAGCAGGGGCCTGCTGTCTGTCACCTCCACGTGCCCTCGGTGAGCCATGTGCACCGGGAATCCGGAGATGCCGTCGTAAGGGCAGTCCTGGGGCGCAGCTGCAGTCACACCTGGTGGCCTCCTGTCCTGCCTTCCACATTTGCACACCGGGCTGTGTGTGCCCCTGCCGCCCAGGGTTCCGGAGCCCCCTCGTATGACACCCCCATTTGAAACAAGGGGCCTGCCCACCCCCCATGGTTTTCAGATTTCAAACAGCGTGTCAAAACCTGGGATCCGTGGTGGGTGCCGGGAAGGCAGGGGTGGCCGCCAAGGCGACGGTCAGACGGTGTGCCCTCTGAGAGGAGGCACCCTGGCGTGTCCGCGGCCCGAGCAGGCCTCCATCAACGCCTCACGAGTTCGCTCACAAAGTAAAGTCCCGGCGGTTTGTGAAGGAAGCTTAGGGAAGGAGGCACTCGCTCCCTCGGCCGTAGAACCAGGCTGTGGTAATGTGTCACCGTGGCCCCAAGTGCCCGCGGCCCTGCAGGTCGCCGCGCTGGGTGGGCATTTCAAAGGCAGCCGTAGGTGTTCAGTGTGTTTCTCTCATGTCTGAGTCGTCGTCTCTTTTTCTCCACGGCGTCCCCGTCGGGTGCCCGTGGTTGTGCCCGCATCCACCAGGAGCTGCCACGCGGGGCTGGACCTGGCCTCAGAGACTGCCCGGCGCTCTGTGACTTAACACGGACGTTCAGATGAATAGCCCTTGCACTTCCCGGGTGGCAGTTCGGGAGCGAGTCGGCGGGCCCCTGGCCTCAAGCTGCAGGGCCCGCGGTGGCGTCTGGACAGGGTGCGGGCTCTGCGTCACAGGCTCCGGCCTGCAGCCGCTCTGCCCCCCCGTAGGCCTCCCCTGGTCCCCGGGGGACTTGCCGCCCCACAGCTGGCTGCACAGTCCCATCCGGGGCCCCGTGTGTTTAGAAACAGAACAAAACAGGAGAAAATGAAATTTAATTACATACACACGGGGAGTCCTTGTGGCCGTGAGAGTACATGTCTTGTGTGATCTTATAAAATACGGCGCCTGTAAATATGCCGTAAACTAGAATGAAGTACTGTAAGTTTTTAAATAAGTTTTTATTGTAAAACCTGGAAAATATGGACAAAGAAGAAAGTGGAAACTGTTAACTAGACAGTTCAGCGAACCTATATTTCAAAACCGTAAAACTGATTCCTCCGTATGCAGAGCCACCGAGACAAGCTGGCTGTCTGCCGGAAGTGTCCGCTGCCCGCCCCCCCACCGCCGCCCCCTGGGGATTGCGAGAGCCCCTCTCGCCTGACCGCGGGGGCCAGTGTCCCGCTGAGGGTGAGGTGGAGGGTCCGGGATGGGACTCGGGGTGAGGCGTGGGAGCCCAGGGCCCTGGTCCGCCCCGGGGGGCACACTCCCCCTCCCCCCGACCTTGCACCTGCTCCTCTGTCCTCCGCAGCGCCGCCTCCACCCTGGGCACGGACCGCAGCGTCCGTCGCTGACCGCCTGTCCTAGTGGCGTGGAGCTCGGAGCTCGGTGGCGGGTGATTTGTTGACAGTAAAGCACAGGGGTGGCCGTCCCGATTTGTTCGGTTGTTACCGGACTTACCGTCGTTCTGGTTCGCACAGTTCAGTGGGGTGAGAACATAAATACAAGCTTCGTCTTGGAAGTAGACTGGTCAGGGGCTTATGTTCGCAGGTACGGCCCTGCTGACGGAGACTCCAGCTAGTTTCATCGTGACAGTCGATCAAGAATCACAGAGCAGAGCAAGCAGGAAAGGAGAGGGCTTCTGTACAAGGGCGTGTCCCCTTTGGAAATGTCGTGGGAAAGGGACGCCTGGGTAGCGCATTGGGTTCAGCGTCTGACTCTTGATCTCAACTCTGGCCATGATCTCCTGATTCATGGTTCGAGCCCCATATCAGGCTCTGTGCTGACAGAGCAGAGCCTGCTTGGATTCTCTGTGTGTGTGTGTGTGTGTGTGTCTCTCTCTCTCTGTCTCTCTCTCTCTCTCTGCCCCTTCCCGCCAAAATAAAAAAATAAACTTTAAAAGAAAACAAAAGAAAATATAATGGAAAACATGGAAGTAAAATTGAGGACTAGGAAAATCATCCGGAAAAATGAAAATATCTTTACTGAGAAACATGAAAGAGAACTGAGTCCCTCCGAGGTTTCTCAGTGGTTGGGACTGGGTGGGAGCTGTGGTCCTTGAAATCCTGGCGCCTGGTGGCCTCGGGGGTGCCTGCGTCCCCCGGCACCTGGCGCCTCACCTGGCCCCGCCTCACCCTGGACTCGGGGCTTCCGGCCCCCGAAATGCAGTGCCGTGGGCTCATTTCTTTGTTTCTGTGATGGTGAGCTTTCTGTGACCCGGCCGGTGCCGAGAGGTGACTCATGGCCTTGTCCCGCAGGAGGAAGAAGGCGAGGATGGCGACATGCCCTCTGGTCCCCCGGGGGCCGCTCATAAGCTGCCTTTGGCCGCGGCCTGGCACCACTTCCCGCCTCGCTACGCCGACGTGGGCTGCGTGGGTCTGCGGGACGCGCACGAGGAGAACCCCGAGAGCATCCTGGATGAGCACGTGCAGCGGGTCATGAGGACACCGGGCTGTCAGTCGCCAGGGCCCGGCCACCGTTCCCCTGACAGCGGGCACGTGCCCAAGATTGTGGGGGTGCTGGGGGGCGTGCCCCCTGGGCACAGCAAGCACACACCCAAGTCAGGGGTGAAGCTGGACGCGGCCGGCCCGCACCTGCACAGGCACGGCCACCACCACAGTCACCACGGGGCAGCCAGGCCCAAGGAGCAGGCCGAGGCCGAGGCCGCCCGCCGTGTCCAGGGCAGCTTCGCCTGGGGCCCGGAGCTGCACGGCCACTCGGCCAAGCCCCGCGGCCACTCGGAGAACGTGGGTGCTGCCCCCAGTGCCGGCGACAGCCTGGCCTACAGGTGAGTGTCAGTGGCAGCCTGAGCCTTGCCGTGGGATCAGGGCTGTGGTTCCTTCATCCCTGAACCTGTGTCGGTAAGGGCCACGTGTGCCTTCCCAGGGAGGGAGGGGTCCCAGCGAGAGGCTGTGTCTCCTGAGGGGTGTTTGGGTTTTTGGGAACAGAATTCCCCTTTAAAAGCCGTTCAAGTAGGGTCAGCTGCAGACTGCAGGCGTGTGGTGGCCAGAGGGCCGCAGTGCCAGGTCCCTCCTGGGGTTCTGGGCCAGCCAGGCTCCAGCCTCGAAGGGTGCTTGGGCAGACAGGCACCTGTTTCAGGGGGAGGCGTGTGGGCGAGGAGTGGCCGGGTCCCGGTGCTGCCGCCACCAGGCGGGCGACTGGGCTGGTGCTCTTGCACCAGGAGGGGTGCCCTCGCCCTCCCAGCCAGTGCTGCCTGGACGCCTGTCGCTCCCCACCGAACAATCAGCCCCACCCCCACCCCGGCTTTGGGGCGGAGCCGCGAGGACAACGGCTCCATCAGGGCACCACGTGCAGGGAGCCGCTGTCCGGCGACAGGCCAGGAGGTAAAGCCAGCAGGTGACTCTGGCTTCTTGCTTTTGTAGCGGGAAGGCGGGCACTGCCTCCAGAAGGAACGCCAAGAAGGCCGAGTCGGGGAAGAGCGCGGGCGCCGAGGTGCCGGGCCCCTCGGAGGACGCGGAGAAGAACCAGAAGATCCTGCAGTGGATCATCGAGGGGGAGAAGGAGGTCAGCCGGCACCGCAAGGCCGGCCACGGGTGAGCGGCGCCCGCGTTCTGGGTGGTTCGGGCGCCCGAGGGCGGCGCTGACCAACGAGCCTCCAGCGAGGCTCTGCCGGGGGCTTTGAAGCCGTGACCCGGTCCCACCTGCCCGTCCTTCGCACCGTGGCAGCGAGCTTGCTGTCGCCCGCCCCCCAACATGGGGCCCTGTGCTGGCCGTGGCCGGGGTCCCGACGTAGCCTCGGTGTCCTGGGCAGGAGTGCCCATTGCTGCGCCCAGTCTCAAGTCACCACACTTCTGCAGCTCCTGCTCCTTGCACCCAACCCGATGGGTGGGGGGAGTTGCTTCACACAGCTGCCCTCGCGAGGTTATTTCTGGGGTGGTGACACCTCCACGTGACAGTGACCTAAGTTACTGGGGAAGTTAGGCAGGCACCTGGCCGTCACTCCAGGCAGAGCCCTCAAGACAGGCCTTCTGTGATCGCATCTGGTCACCCCCACCCGTCAGTGGTGTCTGCACCCTCTGAACTCTGTACTGGCCCCAGAGGGCCAGGGGCCCCTCTGGACGGTGTGGACCCAGGCCCCCAGACACGCCCTTGCTGTCTCCTATGGGTCCATCCGTTGCGTGGGTGGGGGGACACCATGGCGGGGCAGGGCTGGCCCAGACTGCACACGTCACACGCAGATCAGCTGTCTGGGCCCTGGGGGCTAGTGGGACCTGCCCCTTGGTGGGCTGCACCCCTCCTTCCTCAGTCTCCCACTTCCCTGACTCTGTTTTGGATACGGTTGGGGATGATGGAGTGCGTGTGGGGGGGCGGGGGAGGAAGAGGCGGGTGTGCACCTGCCAGCCAGCCCATCGTGAGCCAGAACCCGGAGCTGGAGATGGGAGGTGGGGAACGGGGCAGGGAATGGGGGCGGGGAGATGGGGGCTGGGCCTCAGAGCCAAGGCCTCCCTGGGCCGGCCCTGTGGGCACTTGGGGAGGGAGATCCCCTCTGCCTTGGGTTACCCTCCCTGGGGCAGGTCTGGGTTGTGAAGGCACTGAGCCTGGGGCGCCCTCTTCGGAGTTCCCTCCTGGTGCCGAAGCCCCCCTTTCCACTCCTGGTGCCTACGCCCCCCCCCTTTCCAAGGGCTCCAGCCGAGGCTAAGAGAGACTGAGATTTTGGTCTAACTTAGTCGTGTGGTGAGGCTTATTGCACAGCCCTAGAGCCTTTTGTGTTGGATGATGAAGGCGGAGAAGAGATGTGTGATCACGTAGAGGACACGTTACAAAAAACTGAAAAATTGTATGTTTAGAGTTACACTAATTGTTTTTAACGGGAAAGATATGCCAATATAACGAGGGTAGGTATTTCTGAATTATGGTGTTTTAGATTGTATTTTCTTTGAATTGCCTATATATTTCAGGTTTCTCACAAAGACCATTTATTTTGATATTAACTTTTTTTAAAAGTTTTCATGTAGGGCATGACGTATTTCAGTAAAGTTATTGAAAGTTAGTTACAAAATGGACACTGGGTGGCTCAGTCAGCTAAGTGTCCGACTTTGGCTCGGGTCATGATCTCATAGTCTGTGTGTTCAAGCCCCTAATCAGGCTCTGTGCTGACAGCTCGGAGCCTGGAGCCTGCTTCGGATTCTGTGTCTCCCTCTCTCTCTGCCCCTCCCCTGCTCACGCTCTGTCTCTCAAAATAAGCGACCTTCAATCATTTTTTTTAAACACCAGCTACTAGAGAAGCAGTGTGCAGCCGGGGAGCGCTGTGTCGCGTCATGTGGGGGGGGGGTGCAGGTGCGCCCCTGGCGGCCTCCGCAGCCCCGCCCCAGCCCCCGCCCCCGGCCAGGGTCTCAGATGCTGCCATGCCCGTTCTTTTGCTCCCAAAGGTCTTCCGGTGCCAAGAAGCAGCAGGCGCACGAGAGCCCCAGGCCCTTGTCGGTCGAGCGCCCCGGGGCCGTGCACCCCTGGGTCAGCGCCCAGCTCCGCAACTCCGTCCAGCCCTCTCACCTCTTCATTCAAGACCCCACCATGCCGCCCAACCCAGCCCCCAACCCCCTGACCCAGCTGGAGGAGGCCCGCAGGCGCCTGGAGGAGGAAGAGAAGAGAGCCAGCAAGTTACCCTCGAAGCAGAGGTAGGGGGGCATCGGGGAGAGCAGGCTGCACCCCCAGTCAGGGCTGCCTGGGCGCCGCTTTGGGGCTGTAGCTCCCCGAGGCCCGGGCACCCCCCAGCAGTCCTGGGTTCTCTTTCACTGAGTGCCACCCGGGGCATGGCAAGCGGCCAGGCCCGGGTGACAGAGGGCTGGGAGGGTAGGAGGTCGTCACACCGTCCTCCCGGGGCTGGGGAGGGAGCCGGCTCCCCTCTGCGAGTGCGCGCTCGCCCCGGCTCTCCGGGGAACCGCTGGAGGGTGCAGTCAGGTGTCCCCTGGCCGCCGCTCAGGCTGAACTCGGAGAGCGGGTTCTGGGGGGCCCCGGGACGGGCAGCCGTAAACGGCGCCGCGCGCAGGCGGGACACCAAACGTTGCCAAAGCACGTGTAGGTACAGTCTTCTCCGAGAGGGACCCCGACCCCCGTTGTCCCCCTTGCCGTGTCCTCCTTGGCCTGGAGGGCCAGAGAGGCCCGACCCCCTGCTGACGCAGCCTCGGCCAGTCCGGCCCCCACCCCGGGGAGCACCCCTTTGTGAAGGGCAGGCCTTCTCTCCAGGCCGGGGTGTGGCCTGCCCTGCCTTTTCCGCCGGACCATGACCTCAGTCTTCCCAAACGTACTGGCGCGTCGGAATCCCCGGAGGGATCGGGCAATCCGCGTTTCCCACCGAGGCCCTGGAGCACGGTCCCTCAGTGGCCCTGTTCTTGGACGTCGCCAGCGCCCCTTGCCCAGTCTTCAGTCACTGGACATCCTTCCTGGGGACCTCGCCGTGCGGGGCCGTCCAGCTCTCGGGAGGCTGGGGTCAGGGTGCAGACCGTCCCCGGTGCCTGTCTCCTCAGGCAGAGCCAGAAGCCTGGATGTGTCCCGTGGTCGTTGAAGGTGACCACGTTTATGGCCACCTGTCTCCCACCCCGTGACCCTGTCGGCATAGAACCGGAGAGCCGGCTTGGTGCTGCGCGTGCCGCTTCGTCTGACGGGGCCTGTGACCTGGGGCAGTCAGGGCAGCAGAGGGGCCGACGGGGAAGGGGCACAGACGCTGGGAACGTCGTCCTCGCCACGAACGGGGGGTGCGGGGCTCACGTGCGCTCCTCCCGCCAGCACCCGGCAGGCGCTGCGTGTGCTCCTGCTGGCCAGAGACACCAAACCGAGCCACACAAGCCTCTTGGGAGTCCGTGTTTTGGGCTGTGAGCCTCCTGACAGGGTTTTGGCTGCCGGCTCCGGCGTCTCCATTTGTCGCTGGTCCAGGGCAGTGGGCCTTTTATAAAGGACCACAGACACAGAGTGGGGGCCCGAGCTCCTTGCCGGGTGACCCCGCCCGCCCTGACCGGCAGAAGAGAAGTCACCGTCAGGGCTGCACAGCATCGCGTCCGAGGCGGACAGCCGTTTGGAGAGCTGCCGCTGGGCACCAGGGCCCGGGATGGCCCCGCAGCTGCCCGGGACAGAGTGGCAGCACGGCACGGAGGGGCGCGAGCACGCGGAGAAGGCCAGAGCCATGGCCGTCCCCACAAGGCTCTTCTCGGTGTGGAGGAAGTGACGGGATCGGCGGCTCCCTTGTGTCGTCCGCCGAGGAACCCGGGAACTCCGACCTAACCAGAGCGACGTGTTTCCCGACCGGCCCTGACAGAGCCCTCGATGCTCCGGTCCCGTGGTTTGGTGTTTGGTCCGCCTCGCACGGTGGGAGCCCGGTTTGGCGGTGACGGACCCTCCCGGGGGCCCCCGTCCGCCCGTCTGCATCCCCCACCGTCGTCGGAGCCTCGGCGGAGGCCCGGCCCCAGCCCGCGCAGCTCACCGCCGTGGTTGTTCCCTAGGTATGTGCACGAGGTCATCCAGCGGGGGCGCTCCTGTGTCAGGCCAGCGTGCACACCCGTGCTGAGCGTGGTGCCGGCCGTGTCGGACTTGGAGCTCTCCGAGACAGAGTACGTGCGCTCCCGAGGGTCTCGGTCCCGCCTCCCCCGCCTCCCGCGGCGGAGCCGCTGCGCCCAGGACAGGACCTGGGGCGCCGCGTCCGAAGAGCTGGAGCCGGCTGGCCTCCAGCTTCCCGTCTCCGTCAGAGGAGACGCAGGCCGCCCTTGTGTGACGCGTGGCCAACAGGCCGGAGAGGAAGCCGTGATCCGCCACCTCCGCTCTGGCCCCTTCTCCCCCACCCGCCCTTACTCTCCTGAGCTCTCAGCCAGGCATTGGGGCTCGCCGGTCTGCGACGGGCGGTGTCTCCTGGCCTGGCACCGCTGGCATGTGCGTCCACGTGCCGTGGGCACACGGAGCCTGGCTCTGTCCTTGCGCGGAATGGGGGGGTTGGGGCTTGGTGCGCCCTCTCCCCAGGTGGGTGTGGTGCAGGGCAGGTGTTGGGGACCACATGTACACGGTGCCGGCCACCCAGCCCCTGCGCTTCTGCTCAGGACAACAGAAACGGGGTCCCCCACCTTGTCCCACACAGTGGTTCGTCACGTCCGGCCAGACACCTGAGTGACTCAGTCTTCCCACTGGGTCACTTCTCAAGAACGGTCTCTGGGCAAGGAGGGACCCTGCCTCCCTTCTGTAGAAAAGAGCGACCCTGCCCCCCCCCCCCCCCCCCCCCCCCCCCCCCCCGCCGTGAGGTTGCAGCACTCAGGGAAGGAAAGCAGGCACCCAGGAGCCTGGCTTGAGCAGCCGATGGCCGCCAACCCAAGTGACCATCTGCCGTGTCCCCCAGAGCACCAGGGAGACAGAGGGTCCTGTTGCAAGCTCAGGTGGCTTTTCTGACATGACGCTGTACCGGCTGCTGGCAGGGGGGCCGGCAGGGGCGAGGGGCTATGTCCGAGCACACCTGGGCAGCTCCAGAGCAGTCACAGGGACGGGACCGCTAGAGGATGGAGGGCACGCTGCCTGTGTGGTCTCGGCACCCGTCAGGACAGATGGCCCTTCCAAGCGGTCCCGGGCAGGAGACCGTGCCGGCCTCACGCCCCTCTGCAAGTCTGGCCGGCCACCGCCTCTGCCCTTCAGACCAGCGCTCCGCCGCGGGCCGGGTCCGTTTCCAGCGCACGGCGCCGTTTGTCCGGCCTCTGGCCTTCAGAGTTCCTGAAGCTTTGGGGCCCTAGGCCTCTTCCGGGGTACAGGCAGCGAAGTCCAGCCTAGAGGTGGGACCGCGTTGGTTCCGGGAGCCCGGGCATCTTAAGAGACCGCACGGTGGGATCCTCCCTGGGTCCTGGCCCTGAGAAGCCACGTCCGTGTGGGCCGGGTAGGAGGTGCCATGCTCCGGCCAGCTCCGGCCACACGGGGAGGCCAGAGGCCGCGGGCAGGAGGGCGAGACGTGAGCTGGGTCCGTGCTCTGGATCTCGGAGAGTCTGGCTCCGGTGCAGGACTGGAGCCCGTGGTCGAGGCCCCACACGGAGTGAGGCCACAGGACGGTGTGGGCGAGGGGGTGTCCTGGCCTTCGCACACGCGGTGTTTGCGTACGGCCAGCTTCAGTCTCTCTAGCCCTCGCCCTTTGTTTATGGGGGGGCCCGAAGCCCTCTGGGGTGTGTCCTGTGTGACCCCGAGCCCAGCAGTCACTACTGCGCCTCTGCCCCCAGGACGAAGTCGCAGAGGAAGGCGGGCAGCGGGAGCGCCCAGCCGTGTGACAGCATTGTGGTGGCCTACTACTTCTGCGGGGAGCCCATCCCCTACCGGACCCTGGTGCGGGGCCGCGCCGTCACCCTGGGCCAGTTCAAGGAGCTGCTGACCAAGAAGGGCAACTACAGGTGAGGGCCGAGGGGCCGGGTGGGGCCGGGAGACCCCGGGGGTGGGCACCTCGCGTCTTCGGCGTCAGTGCGCGGGCAGGCGGGCCCGGCTCCCGCGCCCTGCGGCGTCAGTGTGCGTGCGTGCACCCAAGGGGCCCAGGCCGGCCGGCGGGGGGGCGGGGTACGAGGCCCTCACCTCCTCTCGCGGCCTCTCGCCCGCGGCCTCCAGATACTACTTCAAGAAGGTGAGCGACGAGTTTGACTGCGGCGTGGTGTTCGAGGAGGTTCGGGAAGACGAGGCCGTCCTGCCGGTCTTTGAGGAGAAGATCATCGGCAAGGTGGAGAAGGTGGACTGACCCACCGGCCTGGCCCCGGGGGTCCCGCGCGTCCCGTGCTTCGCGTGCGTGCAGACTCGCGACTGCCGGCCGAAGGCCCGGTGCCGCCTGGCCCGCGGCCGCCCGCCTCTTCGGTCCGTCTGTGTGCAGACGGGCGGGGGTCCCGTCCCGCGGCTGACGAGGGGGGCGCGCGGTCTGCTCCTCAGCAATACTCGGTCCGCCTGGGCGGGGAGCCCGCCACGGGGCCACCCCGACTCCCCTCCAGACGCCCTGCTGCTGACCTCGGGCTGGCCCACCCGCCCCTCCGGGGCTCACACTGCAGGCTCTGCCCCCCCCCCCCCCCCCGACCCGGGACTCGTCCGCCACGCCCTGTCCCGGCCCGGGGCCTGGGGTGCCAGGGGCCCCGCGGGGGCTCTGTAAATTGTACATGTCACCGAGTGCCTTCAACACAGCTTGTCTCTCGCCTGCCACTGTGTGGACCCGGCGACGGAGCCCGCAGCGCCCTCCCTCCTCCACCCAGCGTTTCCGGAGCGCAGCGCGGGCTCAGCGGGTCCCGGGCCCCTCCCTCCCCTTCAAGGGCCCGTGTAAATATGTACATTTCTCAGGCCAGGGCCAGCGGGGCGGGGCGGGGGGGGCTGCCCCAGCCTGTTTTTCATGCGCTGACTTGTACAATTATCTTTTCAAAGGTACTTGGATAATAATGGAATAAAATCATTTTTGAACCTTCTCTGGCCCTGGAGAGCACCTGTTTTCCGTGGGTGGAGGCTGGTGGCACGCTTGCCATCATCTACCAGCGTCATCTGCGGCCTCTGAGGGTCCCGTGTTGGGGGGGAGGGTCTGGTGGAGACACACTGACAGAGCTCTGGAGAGGGTGGGTTCCCAGATCCAGATCTGAGGTCCACCCAGAAGGGCTGGGGGCAAGGGCCAGGCCCCGTTCCGCCTGGAGTGGGGCTCTGCGGCCAGTGCCAAGGGCCGGGGGCCAGCCGTGCTCAGGAACCACACACACAGTCCAGGGTCAAAAGCTGTTTATTCACAGGCTCCTCAGTGAGTCACCTGGTGTGGGGGCACCAGCTGGTCATGGGGGGTGGGGGGGGCTACAGCTCCTCCTTGGGCTCCGTGGTGGAATTGGCCGATGTCTCCTAGAAAGGGTCACAGAGGCCCAGCTGGAAGCTGCACCCTTGCCTCACCCCTGCCCCTGGCAACCTCAGCGCCACATCCAAAGACCGGGAACCTCAGGAAAGGCACCCACCGGGAAGGGGGCTGCGGGCTCCTCTGTGGGCTCCTCTGCGGGCAGCTCGCCCCCGTTGTCCAGAAACTTGGAGAAGGTCTCCAGGTCCCTGGTGCTCTTGTATTCAATCACCTGAGGAGGGACACGGGGCTCCGGAGAACATGCCTCCCCCAGCCCTGCGCCTGGAGGCCCGGCCAAGCCCCAGAGGGGTCTCCTGCCCCGCCTCACCTTGCGCCCCGGGCCCGCGGGGAAGAACTTGAGGGTAGGGAAGCCGTGCACGGGGAAAGCCTCCAGCTCGTTGGCCGTGGCGTCCAGTTCTGCGATGATGACGTCCTCGTGGTCCTTGTACTTCTCGGCCAGGGCCTCCCAGGCCGGGGCCATCTCCTTGCAGTGGGTGCACCACGGGGCGTCTAGGACAGTGGGGCGTCGGCACGGCCGGCAGAGGCCCCCGCTGCCCGCCGCCCCCCACCCGTGGCCCTCTGCACTCACAAAACTTGACGAACACGTTCTTGGTTTCATCGAAAGCCACCTGCTCAAAATTCTTGCCCACGAGGGTCTTGACCGGCCGCTGATCCCAGTCGGGGGGCACCGCCTGGCTCAGGAGGTAGGGCTGGGGGAAGGCGGGCGGGTGCTTCACCGGGGAGCTCTCGGGAGCGCTGCTGCTTCCCCCGCCCCCACTCCCCGGGGGGCGCTCCAGCAGCAGACCTTGACCTCGCCACCGAGGACCGCCTGGCAGAAGGCGGTGACGGAGGCTGCGGTGACCGGCCCCCCGCGTGCAGGGGCGTACTTCTTGGTGGTCTCCATGTTGATGAAGCGCAGGGTGGGCGCCTCCTCGGCCTCGAGGCCAAAGTACTGCAGCACGTGTGCGTTGTTGGCGCCGACGTCCACCACCACGAACAGCACCTGCCGGCAGGGAGTCGGTGCTGGCCGCCCCACGTCCCCACCACTCTACCCCCCCATCCCAGCCAGTACCTGCCCCCGGAATGGGGGAGCTGCCTCCCCAAAGCCAGCCAGCAGCTCCTGATGCGAGGGCAGCGTCTGGTTGACAAACAGCAGCAGGTGGTTGAGGATCCTGGCCGCAAAGATCTTCGGGGACGTCTGCAGAGGCAAACCGCACTCGTGGGGGCTGGCTCCCGTGGACACGCCCCCCCCCCGCATATGCACCTGCAGCCCCGCTCACCTGGCTGTTGAATTCTGTGACCAGATGCATGCTGTGCGTGAGGAGGAAGCGCGACAGGTCCCCCTGGTCCAGGCCCCGCTCTTCGTCCACCGGGAAGTCGGCCCGGCCCTCGTCAAACTGGAGGACACCGGGCGGGGGTCGGCGGGAGCCACGGCCCGGCCCCCCGGGCCCCCACCGTGTCCCTGACCCACCTTCTTGAAGAGCACCACGGTGTCCTTGGTGAGGCCAAACTTCTGAAAGAGCTCTGGCTGGTCAGTGAGGCCAAAGGTCATGTCCAGGGCATCCCGGGCCAGGGCCAGGAAGGTAGCCACGTCCTCGTCCTGCAGGTCCTAAGGAGCCCACGCCTGTGAGGCCAGCTGGCACCACAGACCCTGCTCCCACAGCCTGGACCCCAGCGCCACCAGCTCACCTGGAAGAAGCCAATGACCACCACGTCCTGACCCCTGATCAGTGCCTGGGCACCCTCTTCGTCCTCCAGCCGGGCGGCGCTGGGCCCCACCCGCCGCCTCAGCCACTCGGCGATGCCCTGGGCCTCTCTGGGGCCTGCAGAGAGCCCCTTCAGCCAGGGCCCGGCCCCCTGCCCGGCCCCCCGCCCAGCCCCCCACCACGCGTGCCTGCTCCCCGCACCGGTATACTCCTCCGGACGTGTGCGGTTCCCGTCCCGGAAGAACTTGAGCGTGGGGTACGAGGTCACGGCAAACTCCTCGGCCAGCTCGGTCTCTGCCGGCCCGTCCACCTTGGCCAGCCTGGCTTTGGCTGACTCTGCCAACAGCAGGGCTGCGGCCTTGCTGTACTCGGGGGCCAGTGCCTTGCAGTGCCCACACCACGGGGCATCTGGGGGACAGGGCCATGACTGTCCCCGGCCTCCGCAGCCCCCGCCTTAGCCCCTGCTCCCTCCCATCCAGAACCTTGGGGTCAGTCAGGTCCGGCAGGGAGCACTCCTACCCACACTCCCTCCCTTGGGGACCCATCTGACCCTCTGCAGCAGAGCCAGACTCAAGGCCCCACGCCGGGGGTGCAGCGGCCGGCACCTTCCTGACAGTGAGTTTGAGAAGAACCGTCCGGCTGCTGCTCCCTGGCCACCTGCGTCTGCTCCTGGAGGCCTGCCATCTAGGGATTGCTTCCACGTGTGCGAAGGTTTGCAAGAATCCACAGAAGCGGCCGGCCGCCTGGGGGGCCCGGCCGGTCGAGCGTCTGACTTTTGATTTCAGCTCAGGTTAAGATCTCACCATACGTGAGGTACGGGAGACGGAGCCCCACATGGGGCTCCGCGCTGACAATGGGGAGCCTGCTTGGGATTCTCTCCCCTTCTCTCCCCCTCCCCCACCCACGTGCCTGCTCTCTCAAAATAAATAAACATTAAAACAATGTTTCTTTAATGTTTATTTTTGAGAAAGAGAGAGAGTGCAAGTGGGGGAGGGGCAGAGAGAGAGAGAGAGGGAGACAGAATCCGAAGCAGGCTCCAGGCTCTGAGCTGTCAGCACAGAGCCCGACGCGGGGTTCAAACTCACGCGATCGTGACCTGAGCCGAAGTTGGACACTCAACCGACTGAGTCACCCAGTTGCCCTTATTGTTTTTTTTTAAGTCCACAGACGAATACGCGAGGCCTGAATGCTGTGTGGCCCCTCACAGAAAGAGCTGGCAGACGGACGGGAATCTAGGGTCTTCCCTGCACCTGTGCCTCCCTCCCCAGCCCCCCCTCCCCCGCTCAAGTTAGACGCCCCCAGGGCTTTGCTTCGGATGCCCTTCGATGGCGCCCCAGGAGCACAGTGGGGGCCGAGTGCCCGCGGGGAAGCCCCCGATCCACAGGGCGGGGAGCTGAAGCCCCGGGGAGGGGGGGCCTGTGGGTCTCCAGCCCGCTGGCCCGGCGCACTCACAGAACTGCACCAGCAGAGTGCGGTGCTTCCGCAGGGCCAGGCCCAGGTTGCGCCGGCTCAGCACCAAGATCCCATCCTCCTCGGGGATTTCCTCCTCGGGGGGCTCCTCCTCGGGCTCCCCGGGCCCTGGCCCCTGGCCCTCTGGGCCCGAGGCCCCAAGCAGCAGCAGCAGCAGCACAAGCAGGAGCTGGCCGTCCATGGCAGTGCCGGGCCCGCGAGGCAGGGGGCAGATAAGGGGGCCGGGGGCCAAGCGGCAGCTGCCACGTGGCGCCCAGTCCTAGTCCCAGGGAGATAAGGCCACAAGGCTCCCCCCACCCCCGGGGGAGGGGAGGCAGACAGAGGCAACACCAAGGGCACCGAGACAAGGCGACGTTTAATAGGACTGTTTAGGGCACAGTGCCAGCCCAGGACGGGGGTGTCCCAGGACCGGAGCAGGGGGCGTGGGGGGGTGTGGTCGCTGACCGAGGGGGCGGGGGAAACAAGGACCCCAGGTGGGCTGAGGACAGCCCCTGGGGTGGGGGGCGTTCAGCTCTTCCAGTCTTGGCAGATGTGGAGGCCCCACTCCCAGGACAGGTGGTCTGTCCTGTCATCGTCGGTGAAGAAGGACGTGACCACGTAGGCGCCCCGCACCAGGGCTCCTCGGGGCACCTCCTCCACCGGGGTCACAAACTCATACTCCTGGGCGCTCGGGCCGTAACTGCCCACCATGTACACGGCCTTGTCCACTGGGGGAGGGGGAGGCCGTCAGGACCCGGCCACCCCCCCGGCCCCCCCCTCCCTCCCACCAGCCCCTCCTCGCCGCCCTCACCACGCAGGCCCTGGCGGTAGGTGTGGTGCAGACACTTGAGGCCACTGACGATCTCCTTATTGACCTGGGGGACAGAGGGTGTTAAGGGCCCCTCTGGCGGGGGCTGGCCCTGTGCTGGCGGGCGTCCCCCACGACAGCCGCCCTCACCTTGAAGGTAATCTTCACTTGGTAATCCACGCCCTCCTTCAGGACAAACACCTGGTTTTTCAGCGCCGCCAGCTCGCCTGTCAGGGAAGGGGCAGCTGAGGCGGGGGCTCCTGTGAGGGCAGAGACCCCGCCCCGGGAGCCCCAGCGGGGGTGGGGGGCCCGGTACCTGTGAGGTCCATGCTGATGGGCCCTGGAGCCTGCTCGGACACCAGCGTCAGCCTGGTCACCTGCACGTTAGGCAGGCTCAGGTCTGAGGAGAAACCGGAAGTCACCGGGAAGGCTCCCCTCCCCCGCCCCCGCCCTCAGCCCTCCCCTCAGAGCCCGAGGCCACATACCCACGAGGGGCGGCAGGGGCCCCAGCAGGGCCCGCTTGTACTTGGCCAGGCTCTCGTCATCCGGGTCCAGCTGCCGGATCTCCTGGAGGCTCTTCCTCCCCGGGGCCCGGTACTCAGGTACGGCCTCATCCAGGGCCTCGTCCGGCGACAGCTGTCTCCCCTCCTTGTCGGTCAGGAGGACTGAGGGTCGGGGAGGCGCGTGAGCGGCCGCCGCCAGCTGACCCTGGCATTCGCTCAGACCGAAGCCCCCGCCTGGCCCGCCGGGCCTCAGTGCCCAGAGGGACTCTCGAGGAAGCCACTGAGGCCTAGGGAGGGGGATTCGGGAAAGGGATGTGCGTTCGGAGAGGGAGGGGTGCGTGGGGGTCAGGGAGAGAGGTGGGCTGGGAAGAGACAGGGTGGCACCCACACCCAAACCCTTCGGGGAAGCCTGGGGGGCTGCGGAGCCAAGGGACATCCGGGGGCACCAGCCGCCTTCTCTGGCCCAGGCACTCGTCGGTGCAGGGCTCCTCCCTGGCTCTGAGGCCAAAGGGGGGGGGAAGGAGGACGCTGACTGGGGGCTGGCCCCAAGGACTGGAGGCCACCGCTGTGGAGTGGCCGCCGACCTCCTCGGTCTTGCCTAGAGCGGAGGCCCTGCCCTCCACATGTCTGCAGGCTCTCCTGCTGGTCCCAGGGGTTCCTCCCGGGAGTGTTCCTGGAGCAGAGAAGGGGGTTCTCTCTGAACCCCTGCCTGGCTTATGCTCTGAGGTTACCTCCTCGGGCGCTTTCAGACTCAGAGTCTCCTAGAGCCCCTTCCCGTGGTGCCTTGGAGCAGGGGTCTCGCCCAGCCCCTTCCCACAGTGTTTTGGCACGGGGTCTTTTCAAGTCCATGCCCACTGCACTCCGGGCTTCTCAGTAACGGCCACGCGCCCTGAAGGAGCCCTAGCCCCACCCAAGGGAGAGGGGATCTCAGGGGCAGGCTCTCAAGGGGAGAGGGTCTCCCTGCCACCCTGGCTTCACAAACAGACCCGCCCACTCTTGGCTCCTTTGCCCCCCCCCCCCCCCCCCCCCCCCGGCGTGTCTAGCCTGGAGGAAGCCCCCCGCCCCCGCCAGAGCCCAATCGGGGGACCGCGCCACGATTTCCCCTCCCGCGCCCCCAAAGTTTCCGCGGGGGAGGGCGAGCCCCCGCCCCGAGCCGAAGCTTCCCCACCCCACCCACCGCCCGAGACCCCCGCCCACGTGGCCGCCCTGGCCCCAGCCCAGCCCGCTCACCTCGGGCGCACAGCGCCAGCCGGAGCAGCTCCAGCAGCTGCGCCCCCAGCTCACATGCGTCCAGGCCCAGCATGGTGGCCCGCGGCCCGGCTCCGCCGCGGAGCCGCCGAGGAGCCGCCGCCCGCCCCGCCGCCGCCCGGCTCGGCGCTCAGCCCCGGCGCGACTGCGGTGAGCTCATCCCGGCCGGGAGCGCCCCCCGCGCCCAGCGCCGCGCCCGCGCCGCGCGCCCCCAGCCGCTCCGCGGACCCCGCGCAGCCCCGCAGAGACGCGCGTGTCGCCCGCACGGCGCCGGCACCTGGTCGTCCCTGCGGTGGGCGCACCAGGAGCCCGCACGGCCGCCGCGGTCACGGTCCCAGCCGCCGGCCCAGCCTGCGCCCCGCTCTGTCCATCAGAGCTGCCCCACCCCTACGGCGCCCGCGAGAGCCTGGGGGATTCTCCGGGGAAGCCCTCTGGGAGGGGCGGGTGGGGGCGGGGGCGCCCGGGGGAGCAGGTGTGCCCCTCCTCCGCCGGGTCCCTAGGCGCTCATTACCTGCAGGCGGTACAGGCCGCACCTGGGGCTCGACCCCACCCCCACCCGTCCTCTGTCTGGGCAGAGGGGACTCCTGGAGTCTGCCCAGGCTTGGAAGCTGTTGTGTGTGCGTTCGTGTGTGCGCGCGTGTGTGTGTCTGCTCAGTCTTCTGGCTCCACATCCCCCCCAGAGGCTCACAGAGGACCCGTGTCCACATACCCGGGACTAGGGGTCCCACCCACAGAGCCAGATGCAACATGGAGTCACGCGGCCTTAACTCTAGTGTTTATGGACTGGGCTGTGTGGATGTGCTCTGGCCTCTGTGCACCCAGACCGTAACGAAGGGCCCTGTCCTTAAGGAGTGAGATGGGGGCAGAAAAGGGGCTTCTGGCCTTGACGCCTGGACAAACTTCGGGGTAGGTAAAGGGGGGCAGCCAGTGCAGGACCCGGGGCGAGCTGGGTCTCAGGCTGGGCACAGGCTAGATGGTAGATATGAGTGGAGGACATGGAGGAGCCAGAACTCCAGGCTGAGTCCCCCTTCTTCCTCACACCTTCTGCCCCACACCCCATTTCTGAGAACACCCAGGGATCAGACCCACCGTTGCCTGAAACAAGAGGGAGAGGGTCGCCTGCCACCCGGGCTTCACAAACAGGCCCGCCCACGCTCGGCTCCTTTGCTGCTGACGGTCTAGCCTGGATGAAGCCCCGGTACCCCCGCCAGAGCCCAGTTGGGGGATCGTGTTACTATTTCCCCACCTGCACCCCCAAAATTTCCACAGAAGAGGACCATGGATGGTAGGGGCCCTTGGATGTGTGTGGGGACTATTCCCCCTTGAAGCTCCATCTGTCCTCAATCTTTCCAGGGCAGGATTCCCCCGGCTGGGGCCCAGGCCACTCTAGGGCCCCATCCCTGCCGCCCTTTCCCTGGCGCATGGCTCGTTGGTTAGGGAAACCACCTGTCCCTGGTGCACAGCTATGGCGTCTCGTGGCCTTCGGCTTCTGCGGGCCAGTCTGACCCCACCTGTGCGGGTGGGGATGGTTAGAAGTTCACTGGGATCTAAGGGAGACCCCTGGTGGAGGGAGGGCCCCCCACCCCAGTCCCCCTGCCCCAACTCATCCTGGGCCTGGCCTTGCCAGCAGTAGAAATGGATGTCTGAGCTGCAGGCCAAAGGTCAGCCCCCCATCCGGCCCTGTGGCCAGCACCTCCCGAGGCAGGAGGGGAGGAGGGAGACTGTCTCCAGGAAGCAGAGATAGAGCTGTTTGAACTTTTTTAAAAGTTTATTTGTTTTGACAGAGAGAGAAAGAGAGAGCATGGAGGGGGAGGGGCAGAGAGAGAGGGAGGGAGAGAATCCCAAGCAGGCTCCATGCTGTCAGCCCAGGGCCCATCTCCTGAACCTTTCCATCATGACCTGAGCAGAAACCTAGAGTCCGACCTTACCGACTCAACCACCCAGGCGCCCCCTGTTGGAAATTCTTATAAACGCCCAGCAGAGGGGCTCTGGGGCGAAGTGGCCAGGCTGTGGGATTAGGGGGAGAAAGGGCCAGGACAGGACCCTGAACCTGGAAGCTGCGGGTGAACCATGGGGGGGGGGGGGAGATTCTCCCTCCCCAGTAAAGGTCCTCTCCCCCAGCCTCAGACACCCTGTGTCTGTGGAGTCGGCCTGTCCCCCAGCTGGTCCTGCCCGGGCCTCTATGCGGCTGGGGGAGAGTGAGCCTTCTGCCATCTTCCCCCACGGCCCCCCCCAGCGCACCTGCAACAGCCCATCTGAGGCACTGACATGGTGTGACCTACCTGACGTGATCACAGAAACACACTCCCAGGACAGTCAAGCCCCTTGCCTTGGCCTCGCAGCCCCCTCCAGCACTGGGGAGGCCGAATCCTGAGACGGTCACACGCCGGCTGGGGGTGGGGGGTGGGGTGGGGGGCAGCTATTACAATAGACCTTGAGCTGTTGTCCCCCACCCCACCCTACAGTACCCTCTCCAGGAGACCCTCCTCTCCCTGAGCCGCCCCCACCCTGTCCCAGCTGACCCCGTATTCCCTCACAGTCCTCCGCGCCGTGGCCCCAGGGCGTGCACCTCCACTTCCCGCCTCGCCGCCCCTCCCGCGGGCACGGGCCTCAGTTTCTCCTGTCGTAGGGCGAGACTCCCCCAGACTTCAGAGCCCAGACCCCAGAGCCCAGACCCTGCGGGCGCTGAGGGCTAACAATGCCCGGGGGCCCCCCACCCCTCGGGTCTTGCAGGGCTGTGTTGCGGGGCGGGTCTTGCGGGGCGTGGGGACGTGGGGGCGGGCCTTGCGGGGCGTGGGGCGGGCAGCGGCGGCCCCCACTCCCACCAGCCATCTGGCCTCCCAGCAGCCATGGCCGGCCGTCGCGCGGGTGCACAGATGCCGCATTTGACCAAGGTGGGTGCCGGGTGGGGGTCCCGCCACACCCCCGGATTTCCCGGCATCCGAGGCCGGGAGCCGCAGAAGGGGGGGTG
This sequence comes from Paradoxurus hermaphroditus, assembly GCA_004024585.1. Taxonomy (NCBI): domain Eukaryota; kingdom Metazoa; phylum Chordata; class Mammalia; order Carnivora; family Viverridae; genus Paradoxurus; species Paradoxurus hermaphroditus. Next base: position 55,150 of record PITB01007986.1, read on the forward strand.
GGCGCGGGTGCGCGCGGGTGCGGCCACGGGTCTGGGGGCGGTGGCGCTGTGGGAGGCGGGGCGGGGCGAGGCGGCGGGGATGGCTGCAGGGGCGGGAGTCGTCCCTCGCCTCCGCCCCCTCCCCCGCTCCTGCGCTGCTGCCGGCCTCGGCCTCAAATGCCATCTGCCATCGTCGTGCGCGTTAATCTTCTCTGAGCGCGCTGATCCCCGGCATCCGGGCCGTTCCGGGGAACCAGGCTCTGGGGTGGGGGAGGGGGGAGCGGCAGTCGGTCGGAACATCCCCTCAAGGCCCCCCCTTCGCCCAGATGGAGCGGGTGGTCGTGAGCATGCAGGACCCCGACCAGGGCGTGAGGATGCGGAGTCAGCGCCTACTCGTCACGGTCATTCCGCACACGGTGGCTGGTGAGGCGCCGCGGGGCCAGGGTTGATGGAGGCCCTGCCCCAGCCGACCCCAGCCGACCCCCTACCCCATGCCACTCTCTGCTGTGCAGGCAGCGACATCGTGGAGTGGTTGAACCAGAAGTACTGCATCTCAGAGGAGGGTAAGGGGGTCAGCCCCCTGCTCATCCGGTGCCCCACCCCTGCCGTGTCCTCTGCCCTCTGCCCTGGGGTCACTGTGCTGATGGCCTAGGCTGGGCCTCCTGGGGGGCTCACAGGTGTCAGGGCCAAGCCAAGTGTGCCGGGAAGGGTGAGCCCGGGGACTGGTTCTCCCAGGCTGAGAACTCACCACCCTGCCCCCCCACCCCCACCCAGAGGCCCTGCACCTGGGCACTCTCCTCGTGCGGCACGGCTACCTCTACCCCCTGCGTGACCCCCACAGCCTTGTGCTCCGGCCAGACGACACACCCTACAGATTTCAGGTCAGGTGCAATTGGGAGCAGGTGGAAAGCACAAACCCAGCAGCCCAGCTGGAGGGGACCTGAGGAAAGGTTGGAGTAGGATGTGGTGATGTCACCACAGGCCCGGGTCCACTGCCCCTTCTCCCCCAAAGGCCTGGACTACAAGTGTCCTGTGATAGAAAGACCAGGATAAGGGGAGAGACCTTCCGTTTCCCTGAGGCCACACAGCAGGGGACCCGTAAAGGGTATGGCACCTGTGGAGGACTCTGATGGTTTCCCTGAGGATCCTTAGGCCCCCACCCGTGAAGAAATCTGTGTGGGGCCCGAGGACAGGGTTCCGGCACCTCAGCGTGTAACCCCAACCACGATGGTGCTGTCCTGCCTGGCCTTCCTGGCCACAACAGGGGCCCAGGCAGGGTTTGCCCTCGGTCCCCACCCACAATCCTTAGCACAGACTTGAGCAGCCCCCTCCGCCCCCACCAGGCAGTAGGGCCTCAGGGAGCCCAGTCAAGGAGGCAGTGCTTGCACGGGGCCCCAAGGAGCGAGAGGGGAAAATGGCCGGTGGGCTGTGCGTCTCCGGGGTCTGGGCAGACAGGCAGATTCTCAGGCAGCCCAGGCTCCTCCCAAGGGATCTGGGGAGGGGGACCACTCCTCGGGTGGGGAAGGCCCGGGAGGTCCCAGCCACCCTGTCCCTGCACCGTACCAGACGCCCTATTTCTGGACGAGCACGCTGTGGCCGGCTGCTGAGCTGGACTATGGTGAGTGAGGCGGGGCGGGCTTCCTGGCACTGCTGCCCTCCGTCGTGATGCCGCAAGGGGTAAGGGGCAGAGACTTCTCCTCTGCAGCCCGGCCCCCCCTGTCCTTCCAGCCATCTACCTGGCGAAGAAGAACATCCGGAAGCAGGGGGCCCTTGTGGGCCACGAGAAGGTGGGAAACCCCCCTAGGCGGGGTCCAGCCAGAGGAAGCCCTGCCCCTGGCCCCCGGGGCCTCACGGTCTGCCCCGGAGCACGCACGCAGCCCCGGCCCCAGGACGGCGCAGACACAAACACACGGTCCCTCTGCGTCTCAGTGGGGAGGTGGGCGGGCCACACCCCAGGGCTGGACCAGAGAGGGGTTACCCAGGGGAGACCTCGACGCCCTCCAGGAACACTACGGCCAGCTGCACAGGAAGATCAACCACGCGTGGGACCTGGTAGTGATGCAAGCCAGGGATCAGCTTCGGTGAGCCCCCGCCCCGCCCGTGGCCGGAGGGTGGGGACGGGGTAGGAGAGGGGCCGTTGTGGGCACCTCGTCCCCCCAACTCTGCCTACCCTCCAGGGCGGCTAAGCAGCGCAGGAAGGGGGACAGGCTGGTCATCGCGTGCCAGGAGCAGACGTACTGGCTGGTGAACAGGCCCCCGGTAAGCCGCCCGCGTGTGTCTGAGGGGGTGGCTCCTCGTCCAGCGACGGGGTCTTGCTCGGAGTCCGTGTGCTTTCCTCAAATGCTCTCTCTGAACCTACATTTTGAGCTTGTGGTGAGGATGTGGCTTTTGGGGTCCCAGCGCTAAGTTCTATTTCTGTGGCCCATCAGAACTGAGGTCACAAGCCGGGCCCTGAGTCCGCCTCCCACCCACACCCCACAGGACAAACTCATTTCTTTCTGGGTCTAAAGGCGGAGGCAAAGTGGGGGTCAGGCTTAGTTACAGCATTGAGGGACTGAGGTCACAGGCCAAGAACTTTCGGGGGTGCTGGCCTGCAGTTAGGCCTTACGCAGAACCACCGTCTGGGCAGGCGGCGTGCAGTCCTGCGCCGCAGAGAGACGATGCGGACACGGCTGGCTTGGTCTGAGGGCGCAGTCAGAGCCGGCGTGCGTGGAAGTTCGTGTGGGAAAAATCCATGGAGAAGAAAGACGAGAGCCATCCGCGGGCCTCATGCCTCCTCCCGTGTCGGGGGGTGGGGGGGTCTCTGGGAAATGACTCCTCGTCTTCCACCTGAGCGCCAGGAGGCCGGGCTAGGGAGGCCAAGGGCAGAGCGAGCACGGCCCGAGGCTGTGCCCGGGCGCTGAGGGCAGGCCGCGGGGCCTCTGGCCGGGCGTGAGGGCTGTGGCCTGGGCCGTGGCGAGGAAGAGGCCAGACCCGCGAGTGCATCTGAGGATCGGGCGGCGGGGTGTGTGGCGGGTGAATGTCTCAAGAAGGATGGTTAGAGGGGCGCCTGGCCGGCTATGTCGGTGGAGCACGTGACTCTCGGTCTTGGGGTACTGAGTTCGAGCCCCACTGGGTATAGAGCCTACTTTAAAAATAAAAAAAAGAAAGGACGGTTGGGTTTGTGGTCTGAGCAGTCCGGAGCAGGGAGGTGAGCTCAGCCGAGGTAACCATGGGGGTAGGGACAGGTAGACAGGAGACTCAGGTGCTTAATTTCCTCCAAATCACAGTTTCTAACGTTTTTGTTTTGTTTTTTAATTTATTTATGAGAGAGAAACAGAGCACAAGCAGGGAAGGGGCAGACAGAGAGGGAGACGCAGAATCTGAAGCAGGCTCCAGGCTCCGAGCCGTCAGCACAGAGCCTGACACGGGACTCGAATCCACAAACAGCAAGAACATGACCTGAGCTGAAGTCAGACGCTTAATCAGCTGAGCCCCCCAGGCGCCCCTCCAGCTTCCATGCTAAGGAAGGACATGTGGGCGAAGGGCTTCCGTATATGGAGCTGGCGGGGGGGGGGGGGGGGGGGGGGGCAGGGACACAAGACGAGGACAGGTCTCAGCAGCCCCCCTAGGTGGCGCCCCTCCCCTCATCTCAGCCTCCCCTCTGCAGCCAGGGGTCCCCAGCGTCCTGGAGCAGGGTCCGGAGCGCAGTTCCTGCACTGCCGGGCGAGCACAGACGGTGAGGACCCTGCACCATGTCCCCGACCACTCCCCACCCTGTGCACACGTCTCCCCCACCCGGCCCTGGGGAGCTGCCCATCCGTCCGTCTCTTCTTCCAAACGGCACCTGACCCGCCGTCACTCTCCACTGCCCTCACCCCCGCCCCCAGACCTCTGCTAACTCTCACCTCTTGCCTCCCGCCTGCTGCACTGGGTTCGAGTAAGTGCGATGGGGCCCCAGGAAGGGTGGGAGCCCCTCCCCTGGCTGGGACAGCGTCAGAGTCCAGGGGAGTTGGAGGTGTGCCTGAGGGGCCCGGGCCGAGCCAGCCAGCTCCCTGCACAGACTCCGGTGGCCTCTGGAACCAGAGAGGACTGAGCCAGGACAGACGCGTCCAAACTTGGTGGCAGCCGAGCCCTCCGTTTCAGTCCCACAGAACCCGTGCACCTCATCTAGTACCTTGCAGACAAAACTTCTTCCTGACTTTGAAGCCCTAGTTGGTTCATAGCTGCGGGTTTGTGATTTCCTTGTTGTAAATCAGCCGAAGAGAGCTGAGGGGAAAACTGGAGATCCCAGTTGTCCGGAGGGTTAGTGGGTGTTGGGAAGGGTCAGTCCGTCCACCTGGCCCCGAAGATGTGGCAGGAGGTTCTGAGCTCTGAACAGACCGAGATCACCCTGGAGCGTAAGTCAGTGGGACAGTTCCCGACTGGGATCCTGCGGCAGTTTCTTGTGTATCTGCTGTTTAAAGAAATAAAAAAATGACCTAAATACATTCGAGAATATAAAATAGCGACAGTTGGGGAACTGCAAGGTAACTTTGAGAACCTGAAGGCTCCACGGAACATTCTGGAAACTTCTAGACTAGAGGCCCTCAGAAGCTTCTTGGAAAGCCAGACGCCTTCATTAGAGGAGGGGGCTTCAAGGGGCAAGGCAGGGGGCCTGAGCCACTCTCTATCAAGCCCAGGGATGGACTCTTGAGCCCAAGTGGGTTGTCAGTCCCCACAGGGCCCGCCTTCTAATTGCAGCCCGCTGTGCCCCTCCCGGACCAAGAACGCAGAGTTCTACAAGCTGGAGGCAGGTCCCGGGAGTGGGGGGTAGAGAGGGGCCTGGGCTGGCTGACCCCTGGGCCGGGCCCTACTTCACACGCCTCGCATCCCCAGGTGGAGCGCTGCAGGAAGGCCCTGGGCAGGGCCCGGGTGAAGTCCTCCGTCTGCCTCGAGGCGTGAGTGGGCTGAGGGGTGCTGGCTGGGGACCCCCGCCCAGAGCCCAGACCCTTGTCCCCACAGCCCGGCCCCGCACTGACCCCTGATGCTGGCCCCCCGCCCCCAGGTACCTGAAGTTCAGCGGCCAGCGCGGGCCACACGACCCCATCATGTCAGGGTGCCTGCCCGGCAACCCCTGGGTCACAGACGATGACACCTACTGGACCGTGAACGCACCCAGGTAAGCCCAGGGTGGGCAAGGGGCGCGGCCCCTCCCCCTGCCCACCGTTCATCCCTCGTCCTGCCGACCAACCCCCCGGCACGTCCCTTGTGCCCTGTCCCCCCAGCGTGGCTGTGCCCACAAGGCTCCGTGTGGAGCGTTGGGGCTTCAGCTTCCAGGAGCTCTTGGAAGACCCTGTGGGACGGGCCCATTTCATGGACTTTCTCGGGACAGAGTTCAGTGGTGAGAAGCCCCCCACCCCGCCCGAGGCCCCCCCGTGAGGGAAGCCGCTGCCCAGGACCCCGCCCCACCCAGGTTTCTGCCAGCGCGGCCACAGCTCGGGCAGGCCTGACCTGGCGTGTGGACCCCCAGCTGAGAACCTTAGCTTCTGGGAGGCGTGCGAGGAGCTGCGCCACGGAGGGCAGGCCCAGATCCACGCCAGGGTGGACGCCGTGTACCAGTGAGTGCCCAGGGGCACATGGGGGCCGGCCGCCGGGCGGGCGCGTGGAGCCCAGACCCACCGGGCCCGTGTCCCCTCTGCCTTCTGCCGACGCAGGCAGTTTCTGGCCCCCGGCGCCGCCCGATGGGTCAACATTGACAGCCGGACGATGGAGCGGACCCTGGAGGCTCTGCAGCAGCCCCACCGCTACGCGCTGGACGACGCGCAGCTGCACATCTACATGCTGATGAAAAAGGTGAGCGCGCAGGCCCCACAGCCTGGGGAGCCCGGCCCCGCGACGGCTGGGTCGGCACCGCCGCTCCGCACCGGCCGCCGTCACGCTCCGACCTGCGGCTCAGGCTCCACTGTCACGGAGGAGCAGACTGAGGCTCAGAGGGGCTGAGGGCTCGCCCGAGCTGCACGCTTAAGGAGAGGTCCAGTCGTGATTTTAAAAAGTGTTTTAACGTGGGGCGCCTGGGGGGCTCAGTCGGGCATCTGACTCTTGATTTCAGATCAGGTCGTGATCCCATGATCCCGTGGGATCGAGCCCCATGTCAAGCTCTGTGCTGAGCATGGAGCCTGCTTAAGATTCTCTCTCTCTCTCTCTCTCTCTCTCTCTCTCTCTGCTCCTCCTCCACTCATGCTCACGCTCTCTCTCAAAAAAAAATTTAACATGGAAAATTCCAAATGTAAACAAAAATATAGTAAAATGGTCAGTCCCCACATGCCTGCTGCCTGGCTTTGAAAACAGTCAGCTCAGGGCCTGTCCTGACTCATTGTCTATCCCTGCCCACTGCCCCCCACGCCATGACTTTAAAGCCATTTCCGAACTTCCGATCTGGAGATGTTCAGGACCCTCTGAAGGACACACACCCTGCCTCCTTTTTTGGCGTGACTCCAGATGCCCGCATCCACACCGAACGCAGGATATTGGCTGTGTCCTCACAGAGCCAGTCGGGGCCGAAACTTCCCCGCTTGGCGTCTGTGTTTAGTCTAGCTCCCTGTTGCTGTAAGAAACACCACAAACTTGGTGGCTTAGAGCAGCACGAATTTATTCTCAGGGACCTCGGGAGGTCAGAAGTCTGACGCGGGTCTCCGGGGCCAAAGTCAAGGTGTGGGCGGCAGCGGTCCCTTCCGGAGGCTCCGGGGGAGAGTCCCGTGTCCCCCTTTCCCAGCTTCTGGAGACGCCTGCCTTCCTTGGCACCTGCCCCTCCTGCATCTTTGGCTCCTGCCAGCCGTGTGGCACCTCCGACCTGTCTCTCTGGTCCCTCTGCAGCCCCCTCTTTGACTTCCAAGGGCCTCTGGTGACACCGAGCCCATCTGGGCAGTCCGAGACATCTCCCCACCTCAAGACCATTGACTTACTCAAGTCTGCAAAATCTCTTTGCCTTAGAAGGGACGCCATCACAGGGCCAGAGGTGAGGGTAGGGACATCTCTGGCATCTTCCCCTCTGAATGCCACAGCCAAAAATATTTATCTATTTTCTTTTCAATTTGCTCAAATTTGGGTCCAAATAAGGTCCATATGTCAAAATTGGTTAATAAATCTCTTAAACTTCTTTTTATTTATTATTATTTTATTTATCTTGAGAGACAGAGAGCGTGTACAGGGGAGGAGCAGAGAGAGAGAACCCAAGCAGGCTCCACACTCAGCACAGAGCCCAAGTCGGGGCTCGAACCCACGAACCACGAGATCATGACCCGAGCCAAAATTAAGAGTTGGATGCTCAACTGACCCAGTCCCCCAGGTGCCCCTTAAATCTTTTTTTTAAAGCCTAGGCTTCTTCTCCATCCTTTCTTCTGTTTTTGTTTTGTTTTGAAGGACCTGGAGGCCGTCTGTCCTCCGATCTCCCACGGTCCAGGCTTTACCGATGGCGCCCTCGTGGCGTCCTTGCCGTGCGTGTCCGTGAATTGGTCGTTACGTTTAAGCCTTGACCAAATTCATCTTCAGTTTTGTCGGGTGTCTGGTTTTGCCAAGAGTGTTCACTTCAGGGGTGGTGGTTGGTGCGTTCTCCCCACGGGAGGCACTCGGGCCCGGCCGCCTTTCCTTCTGTGACCGCAGCAGCCCCTGGCAGCTGCCGAGCCGGCCGAGGCTTCCGTGCAGGCCAGGAGCAGGCCCGACCCGGTCCCCACGAGCAGGGACACTGCTCTGAGGCACCGCCCCTCCCCGGCCCTTGGGGCGACGTTCAGGGAAGGCAGCATCAACGCCCGGACCCGTCTTTTATTCACCTCTTTTCAAAATAATGAGTCGGAGTCACAGTGCCTGCCAAGGGCGGTCAGGAAGTTTGAGATGTTTTTCACACTCCTGTAGACCCACGCTTTCACCAGATGACGGGTTTCGGTCAGCTCCGTGCAGAGGGCCAGCCCTCTGGCTGTTGGCTCTCGGGGCGTTCAATGTGTCCTGGAACGCGTGGTGGCTTTCTTGCCTTCCAGCGTGGTGGCTCGTCCCCGGCTCCGCCTGCGCCGGACTGGAGTCGGCCACTTCGTGGGAAGCCCGGGGGTGTTTCCAAGCGAGTTTAGAAACCTTGACGCGTGCACTGGTGTGTTCACTCTAACCTGGATTGTTCTGTAACCTGGATTGTTTCAAGCCCTGTCAGTGCACAGAAGCAGGAATGTAAGTGTTTTAAGCACTTACAGCAGGAGTTCATACACTTTTTTAATTATTTATTTTAAACTTAGTTTTGAGGGGGAGACGGGGAGGGACAGAGAGAGTGAGGGAGACACAGAATCCGAAGCAGGCTCCAGGCTCTGAGCCGTCAGCACAGAGCCCGATGCGGGGCTCGAACCCACAAACTGTGAGATCATGACCTGAGCCGAAGTCACACGCTTAACCGACTGAGCCACACAGGTGCCTCTACTTCTTCTTCTTCTTTTTTTTAATGTTTGTTTATTTTTGAGAGAGAGAGAGAGAGCCCGTGTGCATGGAGCGGGGAGGGGTGGAGAGAGAATCCCAAGCAGGCTCCACGCTGTCAGCACGGAACCCGACTCAAGGCTCGAACGCATGAATCTTGAGATCGTGACCTGAACAGAAATCAAGAGTTAGATATTCCACCGACTGAGCCGCCCAGACGCCTCATGACACTTCTAATTCGGGTTCAGGATTAGAGAATTTCCTTCCTTAACCTTGTGACTTCCGTCTCTTTCCTCACTAACTCACGGAAAATCTCAGTTCTCAACAACGCTAACGTAACGACTCACTCGCTTTGTTCTCCAATTTCCCTCGGGAGTCTCAGCGGGCCAGCACCGCAGTACCCTTACCGTGCACTCGCTGAAAACGGTCAGCCGTTTTCTTTGCTCGGGTCTGCAGACGTGCCCTATTAGGGACGCCCCCTCGAACAGCTACACTCTGCGTGGTCAGGGTGGCGTCACCCGCTGGGGGCTGGGCTCACTGTCCCACTTGACAGTCAATGTCTGGGAATTGAGTATTTGTGGTTTTATTGATAATTATGTAAATTATCTACTCAGTTTCAAAATCCATTCTACACAGAAGGTACATCAGAGTAAATGTAGTTATACCCTGACCCTTCCGCCGTCTTCGCTCCTTCCAACTGAAATTAACTTTAAAATTTATGTTTCTTTTAAAAATATAAGCAATTTGGTTCATAGATTTCCCTCCTCCTTTATCGTATACTATGCAGTGCTTCTCGAGCTTGCTTTTTGTTTTGCTCCGTGTACTCTCCTCGCTCTCCGGGGTACACAGAGAGCCAGGGGAGGCACCACTTGGGATTTCCCGCTGCAGGTACCAGGCAGGGTTCCCTCCTCCGAGCAGGCACCGGGCCCGCCCGGCCCAGCTTTTGTGGGTCAACCGGATAGGAACCCAGGTCTCCCCCAGTCTGTCCGCCTCGGTCTGGGGGGGTCTGGGCTGGTTGCCTCCAGCACTGGCCATCGTGGGGGACCCGGGGCTGGCGGAGGCCTGAACGGTGCCAGGCGGGACCGGCAGGGGAAGCCAGCTGGACGCCATCCCTTGCAGGACTCCTACCCGAGGTTCCTGAAGTCCGCCGCGTACAGAGACCTGCTGGCTGAAGCCGTGACTCCCCCAGAGGCCAGGAAACGGTGAGCTTGTCCGTGCCCTGTGCCCGGGGCGGCGTGGACCCCGCGGCGAGGCAGGCGGGACCTCGCGGCTGCCCTGCGCTCAGGTCGCCTTTGGCCCACAGGGTGTTCCCGTTCCTGCGGAAGCTGCCGCATTCCAGCCCCAGCCCTGCTCTGCCTCCCGCCTCTACCTCCGGGGAGCCTGTGCCTGCTGCCGGTGGCCCTGGCTGTGGCGAGGGGGGCGCCTAGGTGGGCCCCAGCGCCAGGAGGGGAAGGCGACCATCCTCAGCCCTAGTCCAGGGTTCTGGCTGCTTTCGAGACCCCTGGCAGGGGTGTCCCCTCGTGTCCCGGGGGCCCGGCCTTGCTGTGGGGCAAACGGATCTCTTGGGCTCTCGCCTTCTCCCTCGTCAAGCCCTCTCCTCCCCAGAAGGAAATGGTCTGGGTGCCGATAGCGCGGGCCCCCTGGAGAAAAGGGGAGGAGATGGGCAAACCACATCCAGCCGCACGAAGCCCCCGATGCCGTGCGGTCTGCGGCTCAGGGCTGGGGCCACCCCCTCCGGAACACCAACCCGTGGCAGATCCCAGCCGGCCTCCAGCAGCTGGCTCTTGTCATGGGAGGACACGCAGGCCCCGTGTGACCCTGTGGGGACCCCACATCACGTCCCCGATCCTGCCAGGGCCGCCTCGGCCTTCCAGCCAGCCCGGTGCCGTCCTCGAGCATCTCGCCCGTGCCGCGGCCCCACCGTGCGCGCCCCAGACCTCCTGCCTCGGGGCGCCTCTGGCCCGTGTCCACCAGAGTTGCACGGAGACGGCCCCAGTGTCGTCACCCCAGTGACAACTGGTCCCAGTTCCCGGGGGAGGTGACGCTCGGCCCAGGGCGAAGGGCAGCCACTCGGAGCGCAGCCCTGTGGGGCCAGAGGGAGCCCCCGCCTGCTCCCACCCACGCCCGGCCCAGAAATAAAGACCCTTGACTCTCACTCCGAGCCCCCTCTCTGGTAGTCCAAACCGTGGCGTGTGCGAGGAGCGTGTGGCGTGTGTGGCACGGACGGCGCATGGGTGAGCGTGAGGCAGGTGCGTGAGGCGTCCTCGAGGCGGGTGGTGGCAGAGGACAGCGGTGGGGGCGTTTGGGTCACAAAAGCGTCAGCAGGGAGGGTCCCACGTGGGGAGCAGAGGAGGGACTCAGGGGTCTTCAGAGGAGACGGAGAGCACCGTCTGCTCCCTGCCGGGACTGGGATGCCCGAGGGCTCCCGTGGAGAGGGCGGGCTCTTGGTGCCAGGCCTGAGTCACAGGGAGCCTGGCACGGGTCAGGGCCGCAGAGCAATCGGACGCGCGGCTGCTTCGTCAACAAGTCCACGGGGCCTCCCCTGGGGTCCCTGCCCAGCCCCGCCCCCGGGACCCGGCTGGCACGGTCGCACCCTTCGCCCCACGCCACTCCCTGTGATTCCCGTCTGTGGACCGGACCTGCCACCACGGCCCCGCCGTGCCCGAGGCCGTGCGGACCGGGCGGCTTCTCACAGCAACGAGGGACCCGCTCCTTGGGAGAGGGCGCCCCCTCCTCTTCCGTGATCCAGCAGTCCGGCCAGCACTTCGCCCCTCTGGAGCAGACACACACGAGGCGCACGCCGTCAGACAGTGAAAGCCATTTATTCCGGCTTCTTCCGGCGGCACTCAGGGTCGTCAGGGGACACTGAGCCCCACACAGCACCGCGGCAGGCCTGGGGCACAGCAAGGCACAGAGGTGAGTCCTGCATCAGGTGACACTGACGGCCGGGGGCGTCTGAGCACCAGGAGGAGGCCGGGCTCTGGCCAGGGGTGGGGGGGCCCCCGAGGGACCAGCGGCTCCAGTGTGTGTTGAGGGGGTGCAAACTGACCCCGACGTGTCAGCACATTCACAGCACAGGCGGCCCAGGGATGAAAATGCCGCTCGGCGCGTCCACGAGCAGCAGGCCGGCCTCACGGCCCGTCAGAGGGGCCCCCCCAGGGCCAGTGTCCACCACCCGCACCAGAGGCTAGCCCCACTTGCTCTGGGAAAGGGCGGAAGCCAGAGCCACTTCGGGGCCCAGCTGTTGCCCCGAGGCCCCCCCCGGGCCCCAGGGATGTGCAGACAGGGTGGGCGCAGACAGGGTGGGCGCAGACGGACGAGGGAGAGGACGGCTGCGGGACGGAGCTCCTCCCAAGGCCCTGGCCCCTCCAGCCACGTGTGGCCGAGTGAGGGTGGGGCCGTCGGCCCCAGCTCTGCCCAAGGCCTCCCGGGGAGACGACAGCGAAAGCGGCCGGCCCTGAGTGTGACCCCGGCGGGACGGAGCGAGGGCCTGCGGGGAAACGGTGTGTGGCACAGGAGAGGGGGAGGCCTGGCCATCCCCTCACCCACGCACGTCCCTGGGCGTGACGGGGCGGAGAGGGGTCAGGTGCAAACCGAGCGAAAGACCGACTTCCCACGATGTTTAATCTCAGCAGCCGGGGCCTCCCGCACACTCGCTGGCCGCCAGACGGCTAGGCCTCGCTGCGGTACCGCAAGCGGGAGAACCGGTCCCGGACGGCCTGGTCACTGTCGGGCCCGCCCTCGGCCAGGCGAACCACCCTACTGCTCGGGACGAGGTCCCGCACTTTGTGCTTGGCCACGGAGACCACGCCAGGAGCGTCCGGGTGCGCGGGGCCCGTCAGGAGGACGTAGGCGGCATGGCGGCTTGGTTCAAACAGGACGGCTGCGGGAGACACAGCCGTCACGGCAGTCAGGACCAGCCGGAGCGGCCCCGACGGCGGCCAGGCCCTCGGCCCACGCGAGGCCGCACTCACCTCGGAAGGCCACGATGTTGGCCGAGACGTTGGCCAGCTCCAGCAGGACGCCGGGCACGGTGGGGTGGAACATGTACAGGCTGTGCTGGGCGTCTCTGGGCTCCTAGAGCGAGACCCGGCAACGGAGCACGAGGCCGACGGGGCCCGCGGCCGTTGCTACGGCCGGATGGAAGAAGCCGAGCGTCCTTGGCTCAGCGGCCAGCCCGTGCCATGCCTGCCATCACCCTGAGAGAGCGACCCTGCCCAGAGCTGTGTCCGTAGGGTCCTCGACTCTGCACCCACCCTCCTCTCCTTTTCCTCTGACTGACCCTGACCCTTCTCAGGCGGCCCTGGCTGGAATCTGCACCTGGCCTCCTCACGCACCCCCGCTTCTTCACCAGTCCCCATCATCTGCCTTGAACGGACCTCAGCCCCGGCATCCCCTGTGCCCCCCTGCCCCCCGCACTGTCCCACGGCTTCTATTTCTGTGTGGGCATCCAGTTAGCTCCCGGGTGCCTCGAGGCCGCACCGAGGACCGGCCCCTGGTCTCTGGCCCTGCCATGGGCCTGTCCCCTCGGCACCTGCCCCGCCCGTACCGTCTGGTTGGCGCCCATCAGCTCGGGAAGGCCCCAGAAGAAGAAGGCCGAGCGGTGGTCTGCGGTCGGCAGGCTGGCGGACTGCGGGGCCCCGGGGAGGCCCGGGAGGGCCAGGTGCCACAGGACAGCCCCTGTGCTGAGGTCCAGGAGCAGGGTCTAGGAGGGGAGGGGACAGTGTGGAGGTTGCCGTTGGGTCCTGCACAGGCTCAGGGGCCCTAGCGAGGCCAGATCCCCAAGGGCAACCCGGACACCTCGCCGAGGCCCCTCCTGCACCAGCTCAGCCTTCTGGCGCAGCCTCGTGGGCTGTTCGGACTAATGTCCCTCTGCTACGAACAAAGTTGGGGCCTCAAAAGAAGGTGCGGCCCACCTGTCTGTCCAGGCCCGTTCCGTTCTCAATGACCACGGCCAAGGTGTCAGGTTTGTAGTAGCCGAGGACGGGTCTTCTGCAAGGAAGACAGGGCAGGAGGGCTTACACGGGGCCTCTGTGTGCAAACCCCCGGGAACAGGTACACCCCGGTCTTCCGCTCGGCCACACCTGCCCACACCAGGGCCTGTGCGGGAGGCCGAGGCCAGGGCTGAGAGGACCGCACCGGCCCCTCCCGCGCAGGGCGGCACCGGGTGGCAGGCGAGAGGCCCCCGGCAGAAGCGCATGGCATCCCCCCGCCAACAGCAGGCCTCGTCCCAAGGCCGCGACCGAGGGACAGGCCGCGGGCGCCTGGTCTGCGATCGCTGCGTGGTCCCCGGAGCAGGACGCCGTACCTCAGGACCCGGGCTGCGCTGAAGGTCCACCTGGGTGCCAGGTCCTGCCCGTCCAGCAGCACGCAGGCCTCCGAACTCACCAGGAGGAGGTCCTCTCCCGCCTTCCCCGGGACGGTCATCAGGTGGCGGACGGCTCCGGGGCTGGGGGAGGAGAGCCGGGGTGTGGCTGGGACACACAGGTGGGAGGCAGGGCCCACCCTACGGGCTGCGTCTCTCGACCTCCCGGCTCCACCCACGGTCCCTGCTTCTCCGGCTTAGGACGGGACAAGACCTGGCTGTGGACAGAGACGAGGGCGAGCCTGCTGCCGGGGCCCTAGCTTCCCACGGCTTTTCCTCAGATGCCGCAGGCCCGCTCCCCGTGTCTGAGCCCAGCGGCAGGCAGGGTCTCACCCCTGGGCCTGCTCGGCGGCTCCGAGCACCGGGACGGGGCCACCTGTGCCATCCGCCGCCAGACCAACCTGCGCCAAGGCAGCCCGTGGGCGGTGGTGGCGTTGAGCATGCCCTCCCAGAGCGGGTCTCTCTTCAGTGGGCTCCCTCTCCCGGTCACCTTCTCATGGAGACCCTTCACGGAGCCACCGCAGAGGGAGCTTGCTGTGGGAAACACAGAAGCGCCTCGAGCCGCTGCCGGCAGGAAGGAGGCCCCTCGCTAGTCCCGCTGCTGGGATAGAAGGTGCGCTCCCCGAGCCTGTCAGCGACCGACTCGTGTCCCTCCCGTAAGAGGAGCTGGCACGCTTCCCCACAGTCCCAGCCCTCCCCCCCGCCCCGCTTCCTCAGAAGAGCATGGCTTCCAGGAGAGGGACAGTTCTGGGAAGGGCAGGCACGACATACCGCAGGGGAAAAGGACGTAGTGAGCACCCGTCCTGGTGACGTGGAGGAGGGAGCCGCTGGCCTCACCCACACCAAGGCTGCCTCGCTGGCCAATCTGATGCCCGGTGCTGCCTGAATAGATGTAGCCACTAACCTGTGACAGAGGAGAGAGGGGTAAAAACCCTCCCGGGAGACGCGGGCCGCCCCAGGCCAGCCTGCAGGGCCCCCGCTCCCAGGCTGTGGTGGCCTGCATGGCTCCCCCGTTCTTGGGGAGACCCAGAAGCTGCCCGACAGAGACAGAGCCGCCCCCGTGTGCCAGCCAGCAGGTGCCAGGAGCACAGGGCCCTGGGTGAGTCCCCTGACCGCGGGTCAGACCCAAGTTCTGCCAAGAAGTACACGTGGACCAGGGGCAGAGAAGATGCCAGATGGTGAGTGGGCCACGGTGAGGCGGGGCGGGGGTGGGGAGCGGTACCTCCTTCTCCTCCTGGGTGAGAACCAGCAAGTCCGGGGCCCCGTCAGCATCTACGTCGGGCAGGCGGAGTAAAGAGCTCAGGATGGAGGCGTTGGTTCCAAAGCTGCTGGGGTGGCTCCACAGGGTCTCCCCTGAAACCAAGCACGTCACTTGGGCGCTGGCCTCCAAACGCCCTTCTGCCTCGGCCTGGCAGTCGCGCGGCACCCACACTGAGAAATGGGAACGCCCGCCAGCGGGAAGCCAGAGGCAAGCGCGGTGTGCCACCACCGGCTGTCCAGGACGCAGTCACACGCCAGAGTGTCAGAAGCGTGGTTTCTGGAACCACAGAGCTCCGCCTTACCTGCTTCCTTCGCGTCTTTTCATGTTTGGCTCTAGAACATCTTAGGGCCGATCCTGACCCTCCCGCCTGGATGGACAGGGCCTGACCTTGACGCTTCCCGAGCCCCTCAGGACCCCTGACGACCCTCGGCCTCCACGAAGACGCGTGCGCACCGGAGGCAGAGAAGGAAGGTGCGTGCTTGCGGCCGGACCCCAGACGGCGGGCTCCTGTCTCACCCAGGTCTGATCTCGTCCCCACCCTTTTGTGAGACTAACTCCTCTGTTCCTAAATTTCTCCAGGCTGCTCTTTCTTTCGCTCTGAGTCCTTAGAACCACAGGCAGGGGAAACGCTACTCCTCCGCGCATCTAGCCTCGAGGCACAGGATTCCTCAGGAGCCGGCGAGGGATGGGGGCTGACCACAGCCGGGCACGGCGAGGCCCGATACGGACGCCCGTGCACCCGGAGCCCTGACGGGCCCAGACCTCCGCCGTGGGCTCAGCCCGGGCGCCGCGAAGGCAGCCGCCACCGAGCTCCCCATCTCTGCCGGCCCACAAGACCGAACCAGGAGGTGACAAGACAGGGTGAAACGTGACGGGTCAGGGTAGGAGAGCGTGACTGCCGGGAGGTGGCATCCCCACAGAGCTCCCTCCCACCCCTGGCACCTTCCTCCCCATCCCGTCTCCCGGCCCCGAGAACACGGGGTGGACTTCCAAGAGCTGCCTGGTGTGGGACCACCCGTGTGGAGCCCCTACCTGTGAACAGGTCCACGGCGACGAAGGAACCGGATCTGCCCGCGAGGACGCAGGCGGACGGCGTCCTGCTGCCCTGTGACTGTGGGACAGCACACTGCACCAGGGCCCCGTCCTGGGCCGCGGGCCTCTCCCAGAGCACGCTGCCGTTGGCCCCCGACGCGGCGGCCACAAAGGTGCAGGGGGAAGAAAGGCCTGGAGGGGAGAGACCAACTCTGCGGGGCGTGTCGGTCAGGCCCTCTTCCCCGCACCCTGCTCCCGGGCCCGGGCCGCTACCCCTGGGCTCACGGGGACCCTAGTGGTGGCCCCATGGGGTCAGGAGCCGCACGGGGGCCAGGGTGCCGGGACCAGGGCCTGCCCCCTTGCCTGTTTCTAGTCCTGCTGCGAAGGAAGGAAGGGCGACGGGCCGGTTCACGCAAACCCCGCCGTCGGCTTTCCTCACCGGTGGCGAAGGGGGAGGTCCCTCCACCCACAGGAAGTTCCTCCTTCTTCAGATAAAAGCAAAATCACCTTCATCAGCGCAGGACGCGTTGAAGCTGCTGCTGCCGTTGGTACTTTTATAAAGAAAGAGAACGTCTTGGATCCTGTCCCTGTTTACGTCCTCTGTGGCCAGGAAGTCATGGGCGACTGAAAAAGAAACCACAGAGCACAGCCCTCAGGCCGTGTCTGCTGTCAAGGCCAGGCCAAGTCTGACGTGACCTTTTTTTTTTCCCTAAGCAAGCTCCACGTACAACATGGGGCTCGAACTTACAACCTGAGATCAAGAGTCACCTGCTCTTCCGACCGAGTCAGTCGGGAGCCCCGACTCAACCTGCTCCTGGGCCCCCTGAGGCTTGGCGCCGGCTACCCTGCCCGCGTGAGCCCGCCACGAGGGCAGAGGCTTCTCCTGAGCGCCAGCATGCTTCACGAACACCACGGCTAAATGTCCACCGCCAGCAGGATGCCGGGGTGCACACACGTGCCTTCTCCAAACACCTTTTCTTCAGGAAGGAGTCCCGCCCGACACCAGGCCGGGGTCCAGGAAGTCCACACTCCCACACTCGTAAGGGTCTCCTTCCTGCCTCCATTCACGGACTCAGATGATAAATGCGTTAAAACTGAACACCGAAAGAATGAAGGTGGGCCCTTACCCTACACCATCGACAAAAGTGAACTCAAAATGGAGCGAACACCTAAACTTAAGAGCTTCCTAGAAGAAAACGGAGAGAAAAGCCTGCGTGTCCAGCGTCCACCATGCTGGATCTGGTCACAATGTTTTGGATGTGACGCGAAAGGCACAGGCGCCAGACGAAAAATCAGACAAACGGAGTTCGTCAGAATTTAGGGGGCGTGTGCATCAAAGGCCACGGTCAAGAGCGTGGAAGGACGACCCTCACAGTGGGAGAGGGTATTTGCGAATTGGGTATCTGATCAGGGACTGGTACCCGGGAGAGAGAGCGCCTATCGCTACACAGCCCAGCGAAAACAGGCAGAGGACTCGAAGAGGCAGGCGTGTCTCCTGACAAGAGAGATACACAGCCATGCTCAACATCAACAATGAGGGAAATTCCATCAAAACCATAAGGAGACACCACCTCATACTTTTACCCAAAATAGCTGACAACTGGGACTCAACTCCCACATAGCCAAGTTCACTGCGTTACTTGCAGCAGCCACCAGGGGGAAACCAGCCAAGCGTCCACCAACAGGAGAAGGGCTAAACACGGTGCAGTCCGCACACGGTAGACAGGATTCTCCCAGAAAGCAGAAGGGGATCCTGACACCTGCTACGACACGGACAAGCTCTGAGGGCGTTAGACTCCGTGAAAGCAGCCAGATACCAAAGAGCAAATACTATACATACAGAATTTCTGGAAAGAGGCGCCCGGGTGGCTCAGTTGGTTAAGCATCTGACTTCGGCTCAGTTCACAATCTCCAGGTTTGTAAGTTGGAGCCCTGTGTCGGGGTCCATGCCAGCAACGTGGAGCCTGCCTGGGATTCTCTCCCTCCCTTTCCCTCTCCCCCTCCCCTGCTCACTTGCTCTCTCTCTCTCTCTCTCTCAAAATAAACAAATAAACTTTAGGGGGAAAAATGGAATACAGGCCTAAGTTGAAGAGCCAAAACTATAAAGTTTGTAGAAGAAAATACGGGGGAAAAAATCTTCATGACTTTAAATTAGGCAGAGTTCTTAGGCACCAAAAGCATGATCTATGAAAAACATACACCTGACTTCATCAAAATTTACATCTTTTGTGCTTTGGAAGACACCCTCACAAAAATGCAAAGACAAGCCACAGACTGGTTGCAAATATTTGCAGATCATGTATCTCATAAAAGACTTGTATCTACAACATATAAAGAACTTGTATAACTCAATAATTTAAAAATCCTATCTTTTAAACGAGCAAAAGATTTGAACAGATGTATAAAAATTCTTCAAAGAAGATTCGAGAAAGACAGTACCCCATGAAGACATGCTCAGCATCGTTAGTCATAAGACAAATTCGAATTCAAACCACGACATGACACCACTTGATACCCTCTGGGATTCTGGAACTAGAAAGGCAGATGATGAGTGTTCTCAAGGATGTGGAGAATCTAGCATCTTCTCCGGCCGTATATAATTATGCAGCTCGGCATTTACCAGGAAAGCTGAGCATGAACTTCCCATGAGCTTCAACAGTTCCACCTCTAGCAATCTACCCAAGAGACATGAGAACACGTGTCCACGGAAAGACCGTCCAAAAACGTTCACAGTAGTATTAGTCACAAAAGCAAAACACTGAACAACCCAAAACAAATGCCCACCAGCCGGTGAAGAGACGAGTGACGCGGCCCACGCGGAGGAGGGGCCCTGCTCAGCACCAGAAAGGACGGGGCGCGTGCTGTGACCGACAGGCTGGTCTCCGCGAGGGAGGCCGGGCTCCTAGACACAGGTCTCACGGCTTTGATGACATGAAGTGTCCGGAAAAGGCAAGTGTGTGGACACAGGGAACAGTGGCTGCCTGGGCTGGGGGCAGGGGCGTGGGGGGGGAGGACAGGGAATCTTACTGGGGTGACGGAAATCTGCTAAAACTGGAATGTGCTGATAGTTGCACAGCTGTTCTGTAAATTGACTAAAAATCACTGAATCGTATACTTAAAACAAGTGAATATTTTGACATATAAATTATACCTCAACAAAAGCTGCAAAAATAAACACAGAAACATATATTACTCCTCCCTCTCAAAGTGAAGCGTGACGCTCTGATAAACCTGCCTGTGAGGTTAGAGGAGGAACTGCCTGCCCGCCCCGGGGCAGTCACGGTGCCCGTGGCGTGCGCGCAGCCGTGAGGGTGAAGCAGCGGCCGGCGAGGGGCGACTCGGCGGCTGTCCCTAAAGGCCCTGATTCGGAACTGCGGGTTCACGAGAGAGACCGAGCGTGGTGGAGTCCGGCTCGGCCGGCCGGAAGGGCAGCCGAGGCGCTTGGGGAAACCGGACTCCCGAACCTGCAGATTCCGGCTCACCGCGGCCTCCCCTCCACCCACGCTGCCAGTTGCTCCGTTTTGTTAATTTCTTAGAATTGCAAAATGTAACCAAATGGGCTACTTTCCTGGACTGACCGGACTCACCCTTCCGAAGACGAGGGGAGGCCGCGATGCCTCCGTGGTCGTGCGCCCACGTGGACCGAGAGGCCGCCCTACAGTCCCTACAGCTCCAAGAAAACCCTGGACGCAGAGCCGGCCGCCACTTCGGGAGGCTTCTCGCTCGCAGCTCACCCTGGACGCGGGGCCTCGCCGCCCCCACCTCCCACCCCCAGGCCCACCTGCTTCGTTGTAGTGGATCCTCCACTCCCCCTGGGACGCGGGCCGGTCCGGACAGGGGATGATGAACGAAACCACGAACACCACAAAGAGGCAGAGAAACAGTGAGAGGAAAAACGCCACCGTGCGGCAGCGGGAGAGGCGGGGCTGCCGGGGCGAGGCCTTCAGGCTCTCTTCCTTTTTCGCTTGGCTTCCCAGATCCTCCTGCAACTTCTTGTCTTCATTCTTCAAGGGGTGGATTTCGGCGTCTATGTCCTTGCTGTCCATCATCGCGTGCACATCCCAGGGCGCCACTCCCGGTCACTGCACCGACAAAACAGGGACGGTCAGAAGGCTGCCGCGCTGGACGGCCCCCCCGGGCTCCGCTGTGTTTGGCCTCTCGGCCTGCTTGCAGCCACGACCGGGTCACGGGCCCAGGAAGCAAAAGCTAAGTGAATGTCTAGGGTATCGCGGATGCTGCCTAAGAAGATCTTTAATTGGCACATCGGTCGAGTGGCGCCAGCAGGCAGGGAAGACTTTCACCCCTCACGCCCCGGCATCTGCTGCCCGCTGACACCGAGACGAGCCGAGGGAGCGCGGGGCAGGGCCGGGGCCGCGGCTGGCAATGATAAGCTCGTGTGTTACACATTAACTAGGCCTCGCCAGTGCCCGGTCTGGGCCCGCCCGGCCCGCCTCCCACCGGCCTAAAGTACAGACGGAAATGGTGGCCCGGGTGGGAAGGCTGGGGTAACTTAAATGGAAAAAAAAAAAAAAAGAGGGGCACCTGGGTGGCTCAGTCAGTTGGGCATCTAACTTGTTATCGGCTCAGGTCGTGATCTCACAGTCATAAGATCGAGCCCCGCATTGGGCTCCACGCTGAGCGCAGAGCCTGCTTGGGATTCTCTCTCTCTCCCCCCTCCCCTCCCGCATTCTCTCCCTCAAAATACATAAACAAATGTTAAAAACAAAAAGAAAAGGAAGATGACAAGTGTGGGTGAGGATGTGGAGAACGCGGGACCCGGTGCGGCCGCCGCGGAGGACGGTCTGGAGCTCCTGGAGGGTTTACACAGAGTCACCCTTTGCTGCAGCAAGTCCTCTCCCAGGTGTTCGCCCGAGAGGAGTGAACACAGACTCACACAAAACCTGGGAAACGAGCGTGCGTGGCTTCCTTATCTGTAACAACCCGAATGTCGTTCCGCAGATGGATAAACCGAACGCGGCAAATCCGCACGACGGCGTGGTACCCGCCGCAGAGAGCCGTGAGGCGCTACACCTGCCGCGACGCGATGAGCCTCCGAGACGCCCAGGCTCAGGGCGGTGCGCAGACGCAGGTCGGCACGCGGTACGACTCCACCTACGTGGCATCTTCGCGACAGGCGAGTCCACGAT